>JAODAL010019179.1:0-72782 GCA_025379985.1 Phyllomedusa bahiana
CCCACCACGCCATCAAAAAATTTGGGCCCAAGAGGGGGATGGGGGGGGGCCCCCATGGGGCTCCAAAATTTTGTAGGTAGTAATTTTTAAGAACGAAAGCATTTTTTTTAACAGGTATTCTATTGCATAAGTAAAAAATTTTAAATTTCCCTCATTTTACCACTTCGTTCTAAGAAAAAAGATACTCCCAAAAAAAAATGACCAAATCGTGTGGTAAACTAGAATAAAGGCTCACTACTGACCCAGTATATTCTTTTCCCTTTTCTTTTGGGCCCATAGCTCTAAGTTTCTTTAGTCTTTTGATCCGGGTCTACTTTGACTAACGGTGTAGATTTTTGTCCCCCGGGTGCGGGTCGTTCACCTGGGGAAACCAACACCAGATATTAGGGCCCAAGGCCGGGTGGAAATTGCCTTTGTGTTTTTTTTTGGGGCCCAGAAATTTAGATATTATTGGGATATCTACTTTTAAATTTTTTTCTGTTTTGTTGTTATGCTCCTAGTCCAACCCCTTTTGTCTAATTTTTTTTCCTTTTTGATTTTAGTTGTTCAGTGGGGTCCTCATTGAGTTTTCGGTAGGTTACATTGTCTTTTAAAATATTATTTACCTGCCTTAAATATAGATCTTTGTCCATCAAAACTGAGGCATCTCCCTTGTCTGCTCTTTTTATTACAAAATTAGTATTTTCTTTAATTTTGTTTTCTGTCATCTTTTTTCCATTTTTAAAATTTTTCCCTTTTTCTGCGGTTGCTTCTTTTTTTGTAATGCAAGAGATCCCTTTTCCTTGTTTTTGGAAAATGTTTCTATTGTGGTACTTAGCCTTACTGGAAAAAACCGGTTTGGCGTTTGAATTTTATACCAGACCCGCGTTTATGTTCCTATTATGCTGTGGAATTATGAAATAAAGTTTATTATTCAAAATAGGGGGTGGGGTTTTGGGGTTTTCACCAAGCACGTTGCTCACTGAGGAAGAGTTGGTGTTTCCCCAAATTTTTGTCTAGAATGGGAGCTACGAGGTCCGGGGCCCTGCCTTGTGAGTAAAAAGCGAAAGTTTCAAACATTAGGGTTTCCCAAAAGAATAAAGGTGAGCCCTTTCCCAAAATTGGTTTGTGTAGCAGGGGAGAAAAACCTCATATACAGGCATACCTGCCTATACCGCCTATGGGGAAATATCCCTCCTATTCCGAGATAGGGGACTAAACCTCCTAGGGGACAAAAACCCTGCCTTTTCCTGCTAGGGGGGAAAAATTTCCTCCCTTTGGGGGACTATCCCGCCTATTTTGCTAGGGGGACCTTTTACCTGCCTATCCTCCCTTTTAGGGGACATTATTTTCCCTTCCTCCCCAAACCCTGCCTATGGGGGAATTAAATGCCTATACCTGCCTATGTGGGACATACCCCGCCTATAAGGGAACATATCCCTGTTTTCCGCTATTGGGGGCATATACCCCCCAAAAATACTATCCTCCTATGGGGAATATGCCGCCACGGGGGACTTTACCTGTCATTCCTGCCTAGGGGGGGACATTAAATTCCCAAACCCTGCCTACCCGCCTTGGGGGACTTTAAAATTTGCCGTACTTCCTATTGGGGACAATACCCTATGGGGGAACATAACTGCCTTGCTTTTTGGAGGCATATTTCCTTCCCTGTTATCCCCCTTTTGGAGGACATTAAACTGTTTATAATCCTTGGGGGACTATACCTGCCTATACTGCATTGGTAGACATATCCCTGCCTTAATGTTGGTCACATAACCTCCCTATGGGGCTTTAAAAACCTTTTATAATCCCCTATAGGGGGAAAAAAACCTCCCAGGGGCATAACCCCTATGGGGAAAAATTTCCTCTAAAAAATGTATGGGGAAAAATTTATACCACGTATAATCTTACCTTTTTATGGGGACTTTAAACTGCCTGTATATTCTATACCTGCCAAGGAGGAAAATTAAATGCCCTTGGGAATATACCCCCTATAACTACTATGGGGGACATATACCCCTACTGCTATGGAAGGCTTTAAACCTTCCCTATCCCTGCCCATGGGGAAAAAACCCGTCTATACCTCCCCATGGGGGACACTAAATTCCCTACCCTGCCTATGGGGGACTATCCCTCCCCTTTACCGCAAAGGGGGAACAGTCCCTGCCTATAGGGGCATATACTTTTATGGGGGACATTAGACCTATCCTGCCTATGGGGACATTTTCCTGCCGGGGGGACACTAAATTCCCTTACCTCCTTTGGGGGATTAACCGCCATACGCTTTGGGGGACATACACCGCCATCCCTGATGAGGAAAATCCCCTGCTTAGCTGCCAAGGGGGGGAATAAATCCCAATCTCCCTTTAAAAACCTGCCAGGGGGAACTTTAAGTGCCTATATCCCCTATGGGGACACAAAAATGCCCCATCCTGCAAGGGGGGATATTACACGCCTTCCCTCCCCCTAGGGGGGACAAATCCTGCCTATGGGGGACATTTTCCCTGCTTCCCGCTTGTGGGACAGATCCTCCAAAATTGGACAAAAACCTGCCATACCTGCTTGTGGGATAACCCCCTATAATGCTTACCTCCCTATGGGGCATTACCTGCCTAGTATCTAGGGGAACATTCCCTGCTATTTTTCCCTAGGGGGACATATACCTGCCAATAACTATCAGGGGAACATTCCTGCCTATTTTTCATTGGGGGGACTATACCTCCCTATCCCTCCCTTTGGAAGCATTAAATTCCCTTTTCCAAAAATCGCCTATGAGAGACAAAAAAGCCTATGCCTCCCTATGGGGGGAACATATCCCGCCTATAGGGGACTTACTCCCTTTTGGGAATGTTAATCAAAGGGGACTATACCTGCCTATACCTGCTTTGAGAGACCATATACCGCGAAAAACAAAACTATGCCCCCATAAGGGGACTTTTAACCGCCTGTAATACCTAGGGGAACATATTTTCCCTACATGAAATGGGGGAAAATTTAAACTCTATCTCCCTATAGGGAACTATCCCTACCTAAAACCTGCCTATGGGGGTCAATACCCCTTGGGGGACATATACCTGTCTAAGCAAGGGGACTTTACCGCAAAAAGGGGACTATACCCCCTATAACTGCTTGGGGGACTTTAAAATTTGCCTATAACTTCTTCCGGCCTATGGGGGAAAAAAACTGCCTAATCTATCTAAAAAGCCTAGGGGGGAATTAAACTCCTATAATGTTATGGGGGAATAACCTGCCTATAAATACATAGGGGGGACTATACTGCCTTTACCTCCTAGGGGGACATTCCCTGCCTATGGGGGCATTAAATTTCCTATACTGCCTATGGGTGACATTACCCCCCTAGGGGGGAATTTTAAATGTATAGGGGACTATACCTGCAAAGGGGGACAATAAACTGCCTATATCTCCCTTACCTCTAGGGGGGACATTAAACTGCCATTACCTCCCTTGGGAGACAAAAAAACTGCCTATCCCTGCCTATGGGAACAAAACGCCTTTTCCCGCCTATGGGGGACACTACACTCCCCGGGCCACTTTATTAGGTACACCTGTCCAACGTCGTTAACACTTTTTTTCTAATCACCCCAATCCATGGCGGCAATCAGTGCATTTGGGCTGAAAAACATGGTAAAAGACAATCTCCTGCTTTCAAACCGAGCTCAGTATGGGGGAAAAAAAGGTGATTTGAGTGCCTTTGAACGTGGGATGGTTGTTGGTGCAGAAGGGCTGGTTGAGTATTTCAGAAACTGCTGCTCCGGGGTTTTCACGCACAACCATCTCGGGGGGTTTCAAAATGGCCGAAAAAGAAAAAACATCCCGTGGGGGGCATCCTGTGGCGGAAATGCCTTTTTGAGCCAGAGGTCAAAGGAGAATGGAAGACTGTTTTTAAATGATAAAAAGCACCCCTTCCCTACAGAAAAAAACCAAGGGAGGCGAAAAACCCCTTTAAGCCCCGAGGCAAATTTGAGGGGAAAGGGCAAACCCCGCAAAGACCCCAAAGGGTCCATTTGCAAGCAGGAAATGGGTAATTTGAACTCTCGAAATTGACAGAAAATTTTTTTTGTTTTTGTTCTTTTTTTTTTTTTTTTTGGGGGTTTTTTTTTTTTTTGTTTTTTTTTTCTTTATCCGGGGTTTTGTTGTGTTTTTTTTTTTTTTTTTTTTTTTTTTGTTTTTTTTTTTTTTTTTATTTTTGGGCTTTTTTTTTTTTTTTTTAATATTTTTTAAATTTAAAATTTTTTTTTTTTTTTTGGGGGGGGGGTTTTGTTTTTTTTTGTTTTTTTCTTGTGTGTTTTTTTTTTTTTTTTTTTTTTTTTTTTTTTTTTTTTAAAAATTTTTTTAAATTTTTTTTTTTTTGGGGGAGCAATGGGGGGAAAAATAACATGACACTGTTAAAAGGAAAAAAGGTGGGAAAAAAGTAAAGGGGAAAAAGGACTTGGGAATCCTGGTGGACAGTAAACTTAATTGTAGCAGCCAGTGTCAGACAGCAGCTGCCAAGGCAAATAGGATCATGGGGTGCATTAGAAGGGGCATAGAGGCACATGTTGGTAACACTATTCTCCATTATACAAGTCTTTGGGTTAGATCACACATGGAATATTGTGTACAGTTTTGGGCACCAGTGCACAGGAAACACATAGTAGAGCTAGAACATGTACAAAGGCGGGCAACAAAAATAAAAAAAGGGAAATGGGTGGACTACAGTACCAGAAAGATTAGGAGATTAGGGTTTTTTTAGTTTAGAGAAAAGACGGCTTCGGGGGGACATAAAAAATTGTTTAAATACATAAAAGGTCAATATAGAGATCTCTCCCAAGATTTATTTATACCCAGGACTGTATCAAAAAAAACAAGGGGCATCCTTTACGTCTTGAGGAACGAAAGTTTTACAAAAACATAGAAAGGGATTCTTTACTGTAAGAGCAGTGAGACTATGGAATTCTCTGCCAGGGGACTGTCATGGTGAATTCACTCACAGAGTTCAAAAAAGGGTTTGGATGCATTTCTGGAGGTAACAATATAACAAGTTATAGTGTCTAGGATTCTGGAGAGGGGTCATTGATCCAGGGATTTTCCGATTGCCAGATTGGAGCCCGGGAAGGAATTTTCCCTAAAATGAGGACAATTGGCTTCTACCTCTTTGGGGTTTTTTACCTTCCTCTGGATCAACACCTTAGCACAACAGGCTGAACTGGATGGACGTCTCGTCTTTTTTCGGCCTTACAAACTATGAAACTATGTGGAAAATAGAAAGACTATGACTATAATGTCCTATGGGGAACATTAAACTACCTATACCTGCCTATGTGGGACATATACCTACCTATGGGGGACATATACCTGCCTATACCTGCTATGGGGGACATACTCCTGCCTATAGGGGACATATACCTGCCTATGGAGGACATCAAACTGCCTATATAAGCAGTTTAATGTCCCCCATAGGCAGGTATAGGCAGGAATATGTCCCCTATAGGCAGGTATTTGTCCTCCATAGCAGGTTTAGGAACGTATATGTCCCCTATAGGCAGGTTTATGTCCCCCGTAGGCAGGGATGGGTGGGAACATGTCCCATATAGGCAGGTATGGGCCGGTTAATGTCCGCCATAGTCAGGGGACATATAACAGCCTATACCTGCCAATGGTGGACATTAAATTGCCTATACCTGCATATAGTGGACATATACCTGCCTATGGGGGACATATAGCTGCCTATAGGTGATATATACCTGCCTATACCTGCTATGGGGGACATATACCTGCCTATAACTGCCAATGGGGGACATTAAACTGCCTATATTTGCTATACCTGTCTATGGGGGGCATTAAACTGCCTAGAACTGCCTATAGTTGACATATACCTGCCTATAGTGAACATATACCTACCTATGGGGACATATAAATGCCTATAGGGGACATATACCTGCCTATACCTGCTATGGGGGACATATACCTGCCTATAACTGCCAATGGGGGACATTAAACTGCCTATAGCTGCCTATAACTGCCTATGGGGGACATATACCTGCCTATGGGGGACATTCACCTTCCTATACCTGCATATAGGGAACATTACACTGCCAATACGTGCATATGGGGGACACTAAACTGCCTATACCTGCAGATAGGTGACATATACCTACCTATGCCTGCTATGGGGGTCATATACCTGCCTATAGGGGGCATATACCAGCCTATAACTGCTATGGGGAACATATACCTACCTAAAACTACCTATGGGGAACATATACTTGCCGATTCCTGCTTATCGGGGACATATACCTGCCTATGGGGGACATTCAACTTCCTATACCTGCCTATGGGGGACACTAAACTGTTTATACCTGTCTATGGGGACATTAAATTGCCTACACCTGGATACACCTGCCTATGGGGGACATTAAATTGCCTATACCTGCCTATAGGGGACATATATCTGCCTATACCTGCCTATGGGGGACATATACCTGCCTATACCTGCTATGGGGGATATATACCTGCCTATACCTGCTATGGGGAACATATACCTGCCTATGGGAGACATATACCTGTCTATTCCTGGCTATGGGGGACATTAAACTGCCTATACCTGCCTATGGGGAATATATACCTGTACATAACTACCTATGGGGGATACCTGTCTTTACCTGTTATGGGGAACATATACCTGCCTATAACTGCCTATACCTGCCTATATGGGACATATACCTGCCTATGGGGGGTCGTATACCTACCTATAGGGCACATATACCTGCCTATACCGGCTATGGAGGACATATACCTGCCTATACCTGCTATGGGGGACATATATCTGCGTATAATTGCCTGTACCTGCCTATGGGGAAATACACCTGCTTTTACCTGCTATGGGGGACATATAACTGCCTATAACTGTCTATGGAGACATATACCTGTCTATAACTACCTATGTGGAACATATACCTGCAGATTCCTGCCTATGGGGACATATACCTGCCTATGGCGGGCATTAAACTGCCTATACCTCCCTATAGGGGACATATATCTGCATATACCTGCCTATGGGGGACATATACCTGCATATAGGGGACATATACCTGCCTATACCGGCTATGGAGGACATATACCTGCCTATACCTGCTATGGGGGACATATATCTGCGTATAATTGCCTGTACCTGCCTATGGGGAAATATACCTGCCTATACCTGCATATTGGGGACATACACCTGCCTTTACCTGCTATGGGGGACATATAACTGCCTATAACTGCCTATGGAGACATATACCTGTCTATAACTACCTATGTGGAACATATACCTGCCGATTCCTGCCTATGGGGACATATACCTGCCTATGGCGGGCATTAAACTGCCTATACCTATCTATAGGAGACAAATATCTGCATATACCTGCCCTATGGGGGACATATATCTGCATATAGGGGACATATACATGTCTATACCTGCTATGGGGAACATATACCTACCTATGGGGGACATTAAACTGCCTATACCTGCCTATGGGGGACATTAAATTGCCTATACCTCCACATACCTGCCTATGGGGGACATTAAACTGTCTATACCTGCCTATAGTGGACATATATCTGCATATACCTGCCTATAGGGGGCATATACCTGCATTTAGGGGACAAATATCTGCCTATACCTGCTATGGGGATATATACCTGTCTATACCTGCTATGGTGAACATATACCTGCCTATGGGGGACATTAAACTGCCTATACCTGCCTATGGGGGACATATAACTGCGTATAACTACCTATAGGGGATATATACCTGCCTATACCTGCCTATGGGGGACATTAAGCTGCCTTTATCTGCCTATATGGAACATATACCAGCCTATGGGGGTCATAGACCTGCCTATAGGGTACATATACCTGCCTATGGGGGGACATATACCTGCCTATACCTGCTACGGGGGACATATACCTGCGTATAACTGCCTATACCTTCCTATGGGGACATATACTTGCCCAAACCTGCCTATGGGGGGACATTGAACAGTCTATATCTGTCTATATCTGCCTATGGGGGACATTAAACTGCCTATACCTGCCTATGGCGGACATATACCTGCAGTGTTTTTTTTTTTTTTAAATATAGTTTTTATTGAAGTCTACTAGAATACAGGTATAACATATAAATCACAATTATGATCACATAACATCAGTACACAGGAAATGACTGTTTAAAATGGTAGGTTGATAGAAAACAGAAAAGGTCTCTTTGTACTGCACAATCACATCAACTGCATCCTTTTCTTAAGATGAGCGACTTCTTATAATTTTCTTAATAAAGTAACCATAAAAGTAATATATTGTACTGCTTCACTTTTTTGTTGATTATAGACTATGCTAGATTTACGATATATCAGATAAATGTTCTAAAACTTTCCAACAAACGGAATTTAGGAATCAAAACAATAATTGGGAACAAAAACACAAAAAAAAAAAAAAAATTCCACCAGATGAGAAAAAATGAAATTATTTCTTGCAGGAGTCAAGAGAACATCAATTTTCATTTGGGCCTTGCATTTTCCTCTCTCCACAACACTGAGTATAAGGTGCCAGCTACTATCATTTATCTCTCCGTATAGATCTCCAGTGTGCCAGTGAGTGCTTTCTCATAATACCACCTAGTGTGCCTAAATGGACTTACCAAGGTCTCTATTTCCATGGAAGACATAAAGTGCTCTATAAAAGGATGCCATTTTTTAAAAAACTTTTCAGTTTTTGAATCTTTGGCTAGCTCTGTATCTACTTTTTCCATATATAGATAGTGTTTCACCAAAAGAAAGGACTCCCCCAAACACCGGGGGTTCTGTTGAACCCAAAACATTTAGAAAAACTTCCTTTGCTGCAAGTAAAAGAATGCAGAAAGCTTTTGTTTTGAGGTTTTAGAGGATCAGGGGAACAAAAAAACTTGTTGAAAATAAAGGGTCTAACCTCCCATGTCCTTTATTGTTTTAGACGATCTCCAAAAATTTTTTTTTGACTTATGCAAACCACTGCCGGATCTGGTTTTGGGACGGCGAACTTGGGCACAAATTGTTTCGGAGAGTTCTGTGGGGGGGGATTTTAAAACCTATAGCTCGATGTTAAAGCGAAAATGAGTCTCTTCCCCTCTCTTTAATAACCTTTTATACCCCTCTCCCCCTGCCATAGCTTTTTTGAAATCTTTCCATCTGGAAACTCTTATTCCCCCTGGAAGAGCCTAAAACCAGTCACCCACAAAGGTTTTTTAAAATGTGGAAAATGTAATGAAAGAAAAAGTCTGCGGGAGTTCGGACCTTTTAATGTCAAAGGGTTGGGAGGGGAATTTCTCGGCGGTTTATATTTATTTTTGGGGGGAAACTCGAAACTGACAATAAAAAAAAAAAAGGCAGTAGGCAAATCCTAATTCTTTCAATTTAGCGAAGTAAAGATTTTGTTGTGAGGCATGATCATAAATGTCCTGGACGATAAGAATACCCCTTTCTTTCCAAAGATTTAGGTGTCTATATTTGGGGTTGTTTGATTTTGGTAAACCTTCTGGGGCTATATTTACTTAAAATCTTTGGTTTCAAAATTTTTTTTCCCGACATGTTCCATGTAGCAATGGTACCCTAACAAATAATGTTTTAATAGGTGCGGTAAATTGAATTTTTTGTGTGCAAAAGGGGTGGGTTTCCACGGATTGCGAAGGGTTTTAATGAATTTTTAAAAGGAATAGGTGTGTTTTACCCAATCAATCAGTCCTAATAAAAAGGAAAGATTTATTTTAACCAGGGGGATTGATTCCCCCCTCGATTTCGGAAGCATTTTTTTGGGGATAATCTTTTCTATTTTTTGTTAGCCCATATAAATTTCTAAATCCTGAAGGTACTGCGGACTCTCTGTGCTTTTAAAAGCAGGGGAAGGGTTTAAGTGGGAAAAAGAATTTTGAGAAACCAAACACTTAGAGAGACATTTGGGCCAGGAGGGAAAAAGGGGCAGTTTTGACCATGTGCAAGTTCCTTAGTAATTTTCGTATCAGGGGGGGGGTAGTTTTTGGGGATAAGTATTCGGGCGTTTGCCAATTTTAAAAAACCAAATTTTTTAGGAAGTTTTGCTATTTTAACTGGCGGGCCCTATGCGCAGGGGCAAAGTAAGGGGGAAGATATGCGAGATTTAGATTTTAGCGAATTGAACTTAAGCCCGAGCAAAATGAAGGCATGTTTTGTCTAAGGGGGCGGGGCCTTTCTGGGTTTTTTTGAAAAATAAACTCATCCCGAACGGCCAACAAAATTTGGTCGTTTAAATTTTATACCTCAAAAGTATCCCTGTAATGAAATAAAGGGACGGTTTTTCCAAGGCTAAAACAAAAAGGGGGGTGATAGGGGGCAACCCCGTCTGGTTCCCCTTCTCGGGGGGAAAGACTTAGAAAAAAACCCCGAATTTCTTTTTTTTCTTCCGGGTTTCTGTTAGGGCATTTAAAAAAAATCCGGGAATGAAGCAGAAAGACCTTTCTACTAGTACCAGGGTTTAGCCACCCCCCAAACCCACTATCGAAGGCCTTTTCTTATCTTTAGCAATAAAGCTGGGGTTTTAGTTTTTCTGGAAGTCTTTTTGACTCATCGTAAAATAAAACTTTTTTTTACGTCGGGAAACCCGAGCGCCCCGACAAAACCGACCCGAGTTTTCTATGAGCTAGGGAAATTGAGGGTGTCCCGTCTGCCATAAACTTCCCCAAAGCTTTTAGATCAAAGTTAATTAATGAGAGGGGCGATAAGAATCGCCAAAAAGGACATTTCCCCTTTTGGTAACACTGAAAAAGTGATATTATAGAGCAGGGGTGGGTTTTCCCTTAAATAAGTTAAACACATTAAAAAGGTTGGTGCTATGTGGGGGGGAAGAACTTTAAAGAAATTCTCCGGGATATCCCTCCGGTCCCAAGGTGACTATATTTTTCAGCTTAGAGATGGTGCTATAGCTCCGGGTAGTGATAGGGGTTCAACTGGGCAATTCATTTACCCAGAGGCGGGGATATTTATTTTTCCAGCCAATCTGCAGAGGGCCCTTTTCCTCCAATTTTTTTCACAAATGGTTGGGAATAAAAAGGTTTAAAAATTTCTGTTATTTCCCTCCTTTTTATGAAGGGGAAACCCAAGGGGGGTACGCAGGGAAGGGGTTTTATGACGTGGCCTTTTACGAACTTCGCTATTTTTTTCCCCGGTTACCCCAAAGCGAAAGCTCTGGCTTTAGCTTTGGGGGTGTTTTAACGTTCCTTTCGCTCCAACCCAAAAGTCATACGTTTGTTTTTGCCACTTTCCATTCACCTTGTTGGGCATGGGGGGTTAGAGATAAATTGGTTAGCCTTTCCCCAACTTTATCAAAATTTGATTGGGGAATTTTTTTTTTTTTAAATTAGACATAGAGCAAACTTTTCCCCCTTTGTACCGCCTTTTTCTGGGTTTCCCCGAACAATGCGAAGAGTGCTCATGCATTGCATTATCTGACTGAAACTCTAGCCACCAACTTTGCAATGTTTTCTGAAATTCTTCATCTTGTGTCAAAAACGGCAGAAATCGCCAGATATAGTCGGTTCCATGGGGAAAACGGTCAAAGAGGGCAAGCATGACTGGGGCATGGTCAGAAATAACCATCTCCCCCATCTTTGCTTCCTTTACTCGTTGAAGGAGAGGATCTGACACGAACACATAGTCAATCCTCGACCAGCTGTTATGAGAATGCGAGAAGTGAGAAAATTCTCTTTCATCGGGGTGTAGGATACGCCATGGATCTTTAAGATTCAAGGTCTCTACGAATTTTGTCAAACACGGTTGCCTGGTACTAGTATCACAATTCAGATTGGCCTTTCTTTGTCTATCTTCCAAAGGGGAGATGACCGAATTAAAGTCTCCCCCTAAAATTTTACAACAGGAAGGGTCCTGAATGATTTTAGATTCCAAGTGTTTGAAAAAGGAAGAACCTCCTGAATTAGGGCCATATATATTATATAGGGAAAAGCTATCCTCATCAACAACTGTTTTAAGTACTAACCATCGTCCCGCTGAGTCATGTTCATGTTGCAATACTTGCCCTTTAAAATTTTTATGCAGTAGTGTGATAACCCCCGCAGGAGACCCATACACCAGACCTGGCCACAAAAAACGCATGCGGTTAAGATCCTCTTCTGATAAATGCGTCTCCTGCAGAAAGGCAATATCTCCCCCTAAGCGTTTTAAATGACGTGTAACCATCCTCCTCTTCTCTGGAGAGCGGAGGCCCTTAAAGGGGTTGCCTCACTACAAAGAATAGCTTTCAAATTGTAGGGAACACAAAATAAAGACATTTTCCAAATATATTGCTTTGTTCCTCTGTTTTCCCTAAGGAGATACAAGTGAATTTATGACCTCCCTGGCTATTTCAGTTCCCTCAGTAACTGACCTGTAAACAATTCTCCCCCTGCTGTTTGTTCAATGAGATAACAGTGAGTGAAGTCATCACACAGGTCTTGGCAGTGTCCTGTGCTGCTGAGCAGTAAAAAGCTTGATTTATATAAAAAATACAGAACTGTAATTAGGGCTTTTGTTTTGGGGGTCAGATAAGAAGTCCTGTTAGTAGTTTGAGAAGCTAATCTGATCTAATTAGCATCTGAAAGCACAGCAGGGCACAGAGCTGTACAAGCATGGAGCTTATGCAAATGAGTCAGTCTGAACCAGGAAGTGACAGAGTATTTCATTCATGCATTCTCTGAAACTCTGAAGGGAGACAACTCCTTTAACATTCCAAGACACGATTTTCATGTTGGAAAAACATTCAATGTATTAAAGAGTGACCCCTGGTGGAAGGTGAACAGCAAATAAATTATAACCCGAAAACCAAAACAAAGCCACTGAAGGCTATAGAATACAAGCCAAACACACCCCATAGGAAAAAAACAACAGCATTTATCCTGTTGGGGCTTTTGCAAAGTGACTTCACTTTTTTCCATCATGTTATGGTATGTGTTACCACAATGAGAGTCAAAACATACAATTCAAACAAGTTCCTTGAAGAAACGAGAGCTATAATGAAGGCTTAGTGCGCCATCCTGTATATTACTCATACATGCCAACTCTCCCGTTTTTGGCGGGGGGGTCTCGCTATTTGGGTCTCCCCCCGCCCTCCCGGGAGAGCTGGCATTCCTCCCGCCGCCTGCAGGCGGCGGGGGTCCTTTAAATGGCCGTGGCGACAGAGTAGCGCTGGTGCGCTACTCTTGCGCCGCCGGGCCGCTCCTACAGGCGGGTGCAGCGGCCGCAGCGGCCGCTCACCCGCCCGCGGTCTCACTGTGCGGGGAGGAGGCAGGAGGGAGCGCTCCCTCCTCCCTCCTCCCCCTGTATGTCCGGCGCCGGTGTGTGCGCCGCACATACAGTTCAGCGGCGCAGGGGGAAGTGACGCGCGGCTGCAGGGGAGTGACGCGCGGCTGCTCTCACTTCCCCCTGCGCCGCTGAAGAGATCGGTCGGGAGCGGCCACGCTGCAGGAGCCTGGTAAGGTAAGTGGATTTTATTATTTAATTTTTATTAGCTTTAGGGGGCTCTACCTGGCTAACAGAGAGGGCAACTACCTGGCAACAGAGGGGGCACTACCTGGCAACAGAGGGGGCACTACCTGGCAACAATGGGGGCACTACCTGGCAACAGAGGGGCACTACCTGGCAACAGAGGGGACATCTACCTGGCAACAGAGGGGGCACTACCTGGCTAACAGATGGGGGCACTACCTGGCAACAGTGGGGACATCTACCTGGCAACAAAGGGGACATCACCTGGCAACAGAGAGGGGACTACCTGGCAACAGAGGGGACATCTACCTGGCAACAGAGGGGGCACTACCTGGCAACAAAGGGGGCACTACCTGGCTAACAGATGGGGGCACTACCTGGCAACAGAGGGGACACGACCTGGCAACAGAGGGGCACTACCTGGCAACAGAGGGGGCACTACCTGGCAACAGAGGGGACACTACCTGGCAACAGAGGGGACACTACCTGGCAACAGATGGGGGCACTACCTGGCTAACAGAGGGGGCACTACCTGGCTAACAGATGGGGGCACTACCTGCTAACAGATGGGGCACTACCTGGCAAACAGATGGGGCACTACCTGGCTAACAGATGGGGGCACTACCTGGCTAACAGATGGGGGCACTACCTGGCTAACAGATGGGACATCTACCTGGCAACAGAGGGGACATCTACCTGGCAACAGAGGGGACATCTACCTGGCAAACAATGGGGGCACTACCTGGCAAACATGGGGCACTACCTGGCAAACAGATGGGGGCACCTACCTGGCTGACAATGGGGGCACCTATCTGGCTGACAATGGGGGCACCTACCTGGCTGACAATCGGGGCACCTACCTGGCTGACACTGGGGGCACCTACCTGGCGCACAATGGGGGCACCTACCTGGCTAACAATGGGGGCACCTACCTGGCTAACAAAGGGGGGCATCTACCTGGCTACAAATTTGGCTCTACCTGGCTACAGAGGGGGCATCTACTTGGCTACAAGGGGGCATCTACCGGCCTGTAAGGGGCACTAACTGGTTATGGGGGGCTACTACCTGGCTATAAGGGCATCTACCTGGCTTTCTTCCAAAGCCGTTATGCAGTTAGGTGGAGGGGTGTGGCTTTTTTGAAGGGGCGTGGCATACCAACAAGATGGGCCGCCCACTAGATTCTCCTGCTTTTTCATTTTCGAAAGTTGGCAACTATGATATTACTATTCCTGCAGCTAACAATTCTGCCAGCAAAGATACTTTTCAGGTGCCTAATCCGAAAGTCTGCCGTCTTCTGTTGTCATTTGGACGATCGTATGGCGGGGACTCTGATGAAGTCTGCCTTCTATTGTCCTTTTCTTTCGTCGCTGATGCAGCTGTCGTTGAGAAAGGTGAGCTCCCTGGTACCGGGGGCGAAGGAGATCTGGAACGCGATCTACAGGATTCCTCTAGGAATTTTTGTGCATCCACTGGGGAATGAAAGGTTGAGGTGTTCCCATTCTTATGAAATATCCGAAGAATAGCTGTATAAAGGAGAGCGAAACATCTTTGTTTATGGAAAAGTTCAGAGCAAACAGACGAGAAGGCTCTTCGTTTTCGGACCACTTCAGCAGAAAAATCCTCGAAGATTAATATTTTCTTCCCCTTGAAGATCAAGTCCGATCTAAGTCGCTTGAACACTCGTAGTACTCTGACCTTGTCTGTGAAATCCAAATATTTCACAATTACTTGGCGAGGCCTATTTTTCAGGGCCGGATGTACTGATGAGGTTTCAGAAGTCTGCGAGTCCACCTCTAAGGTCTGGGCCAAGACGGTGTGCCCTCTCTACTTTACAAGTGTTATCAAGGCCTAGCGCCTCAGGGAGTTTTTTTTCACAGAGTACGACAAGGTCTCTTGTAGGTATTGTTTCAGGAATGCCCAGGATTCGCAAATTGTTGCGTCTGGATCTGTTTTCTAGATCTTCGATCTTTTCAGTAAGTCTCTTATTCTCCTGGAGGACTGACTGGAGCGTGACTTTGGTTTTTGTCGCTGCACCTTGCAAATCTCGAATCTGTATGTCATGTGCGTCTAAACGTTCAGTATGGACCTTAATATCTGCTTGGACCTGAGAAAACATTTTCGATACCGTGGCTGCAAGAGAGGTTTGTATCTCGGGTGAAATCTGTCGTGCTACCTCAGTTGCCAGTGCTTTAAAATCTGCAGGAAGTAGTTCCTGAGATTCCTGTATTTTCCTTGGTGTCAGATCAGACTGAGTGAGTTCTCTCTCTGGTGATGGGGAAGAGTCCCGATCATTTAACGGAAGTGTGTCATCCATACTGTCAGAACGACTTGCACCTTGAGGAGGCGTAGACTGAATTTCAGGATTATTTGCTTGTTGCTTTGCAGCAGTATTTTTATTTCGACCCATTTTGTGTAAAAATTTTTCCATATAAGGTATAAAGTTTCACCCCTTTTAAATGAGATTTGTCATCATGAGTTATAGGGGGAGCAACAGTAATAAACAATATTGTTGTCGCGGCAGTGAGAGGGTATCTCTTTAAAGTAGGAGTTTAAAAGTCCCGTATTGACTGTCCTGTACTACCGTATGTATACAGCCTTGACTGCTTTTGTTATAGTATGGTTTAGTACAGAGTAAAATGGCTGTTGAGTAAGTAACAAACAGTCAGACATGCACCCGCGGGTAGTTGTGACCGGATATCTAGATTATAGTGTCCTGATTTCAGTGCTCAGATCTTTTGTATGGAAGCAACCATAAGCACCTTTTCATATAGGGAGCCGTGATAAGGAGCTATGGGGAAACTTTTGGTAGCGCCTCAGTCCCCTGTTATGGAGATTTGTGCGTGGCTTGGCAGTATAGTGAGTGCCTGCAGCTGCTACTTTTATACATAAATACTGGTACTCCAGAGCCCCTCTTACTTGTGCTGCTATGCAGATGTAATGTCCATAGTGCCACGGGCTCTGCTCTCTCACCTCCATCTCTTCCGCCGCTCCTCTCGCATCAGCCACCGCCTCAGCAGTTAAGTCTCACCTCGGGCCACGCGCAGCGCTCCTCTTCGTGTGATGTCAGCACCCGACTGCCTGCGCTCTCTCTTTCTCGTTTGCTGCTGTCGTGCCCAGCCGTTGGTCCTGCAGGTAGGGGGATCACGCGGTCTCTCTGTTGCAGTAATGGCGGCGGTCCCTCAGGGGCACCGCATAGATCCTGCGCTTCGCGCTCCTTTCTTGACTGGCGTATCTCCTCAGTTTGTGGCGGTATTAAGTCACCGGACGGAAGGGGCACTTTGACACCGTGTTGCGGCAAATAGTGGCGGGTATATCTTGCCGGTTACGGTCCCGTTCTCCCGGAGCTCGTTCTCGTGGCTTACACCATGATGGCGCCGGAACCGGAAGTCCATACCTGCAGTGTTGTATAAATGTCCTATAACATATTCCTCTATGTGATGTATTATTATATTGTACTCTGCGTAAAATTCAACAGTGTATTATACATGTAATAGATTAAATTCTGCTATTTGGTATATTACTGTATTGTATTATACTTGTCATATGCAGTGTTGTATCAATGTCCTATATCATATTCTTCTATGTAATATGTTACTATATTACATTATTATGTCATATTTTATGTTGTGTCATATGCTGCATTGTTTTATACATGTTATATGTTATATTTTGCTACTTGATATACTATTAGATTGAATTGCATTTTACCTTGTGTTACTCATGTATTATACTTTGTGTTATGTCATATGCTGCAGTGTTGTATCAATGTCCTATATCATATTCTTCTATGTGATGTATAGTTACACAGTACTGTGCATTAAATCCTGCAATGTCTCATACATGTAATATATTATATTCTGCTATGTGATATATTACTGTATTGTATTATACTTTATGTTATAACATGCTGCTGTTTTTCTGCATTTACTGTTTTATATTCTTCTATTATGTTCTATTTTATATTCTTGTATCGTTACATCGTATTTTGTGTTAAATCCTGCAGCGTCTCATATATGTAATAGATTATATTCTGCTATGTAATATATTACTGTATTGTATTATACTTTATATAATATGGTGCTGTGTTTTTTGCATTTACTATTTTATATACTTCTATTATATTCTATTTTATATTCTTTTATCGTTACATCATATTTTGTGTTAAATCCTGCAGTGTCTCATACATGTAATATATTATATTCTGCTATGTGATATATTACTGTATTGTATTATACTTTATGTTATAACATGCTGCTGTTTTTTCTGTATTTAATTTTTTATATTCTATTATATTCTTTTTTATATTCTTCTATTATATTCTATTTTATACACTTGTATTGTTACATCGTATTTTGTGTTAAATCCTGCAGTGTCTCATATATGTAATAGATTATATTCTGCTATGGGATATATTACTGTATTGTATTATACTTTATGTTATATTTTGCTCTCAAAAAAAGGACTTCTCATTGCAGTAATCCATTCAAGCCGGAGGAAGCTGGCATAACGGACCGGCGTAATGCGTTGCTAAGTCACTTTATATTATATAATTGTTTTATTTATTTTTATGTAATTTTAGATAATAAATGTTTCTTATGGTACTTAACCATTAGCATTTTTTTCCAGATAGCGCTGGAAATAGAAGCTCGCTATTATAACAACAAAATTTTTTTTTTTTTCATTATATTGAATCACTTAATGTTATGTTAATGTTATGTTATAACATGCTGCTGTTTTTTCTGTATTTACTTTTTTATATTCTATTATATTCTTTTTTTATATTCTTTTATATGCTATTTTATATACTTGTATTGTTACATCATATTTTGTGTTAAATCCTGCAGTGTCTCATACATGCAATAGATTATATTCTGCTATGTGATATATTACTGTATTGTATTATACTTTATGTTATTATAACATGCTGCTGTTTTTTCTGCATTTACTTTTTTATATTCTATTATATTCTTTTTTTATATTCTTCTTTTATATTCTATTTTATATACTTGTATTGTTACATCATATTTTGTGTTAAATCCTGCAGTGTCTCATACATGCAATAGATTATATTCTGCTATGTGATATATTACTGTATTGTATTATACTTTATGTTATTATAACATGCTGCTGTTTTTTCTGCATTTACTTTTTTATATTCTATTATATTCTTTTTTATATTCTTCTATTATATTTTGATTATATTCTTGTATCGTTACATCATATTTTGTGTTAAATGCTGCAGTGTTTTATACATATTATACATTATTTGTGACGTATAATTATGTTACACTTCCTATTATAGTCTGATATGACAAAAAGCAAATTCCCCAGCAGGAGATGAGTGTGCTGACGACCTATCACTCATTGGATCATGTCAGTGAGAAAAGGCGCCTGGACCAATATGAGGAGGAGAATGGAGCAGGGTTGTAGGAGTACAAATCAGAGGCAATATTATAGATCAAAGGGCTCCATAGTAAAATAAGCAGGGCCCCACCATGTAATGACAAGAAAGAGAAACGGTAGCCTAGGTAGCAATAAGTTCACAGGCTGTTATATGAGTGCAGCTTGCAAGGTTGGTGTTTTTTTATTTTCTTTCTCTCTGGATAATGGAGGTCGGTTGACCCAGTGAGAGGCCTGGATTTGGCTCTATTGAGAGGTAAAGATAGCATAGGACCACCCGACCTGAGATCACGTTGTAAGTTCGTGGGTGGCTTAAGCATTTTTTGATCAAAAACATGTGAACTAAGAATCTCAATGTTTTTTTATGTAGGTAGCAATAAGAGCACGTTATATAGCGCTAGATGGCAGAAGGCCACCAACTTTATAGAATGTTCTTGCACCGGAGTGGCCCCTTAACCTGTGGGCCCCAAAGCAGCTGGGTCTAGTTATTTTTAGAAAGAAGTGTGCTGATGTTATAGGAGACAATAGTCCCTAATGACTTATGCAACCGACTAACCAAACTATATATGTAGTCAAGATGAGCCGTACAGTTACTAACAGGTCAGATGTGATTGTATGTTACTAGAGTAAAGTGCCATAAAGTCATCTATTAGCTGGTGATCCTCCCAGTAGACATTATCTATGGAACAATGCACTTTCCATAATCCCATTAGCTCTAGTGCATCTCCTACTGTCAGTCCTCTGCAAGGAGATAATCTTGTCACAAAAACTGAAGAGCACCTCACTTTCATCTCCGATAATCAAATCTACATGAATAAAGTTTCAGAAGATGTGCTCCTTATCTGTAGCAGGGGTCCCCCACTGCAGTCCTCAGGTCATGTTTTCAGGATCTCCTATAGAATACACTGACCATAATTAAATTACCTTTGCAATGCTAAGGAAAGCCAGAAAACAGGACCTTCCATCACAAGCGTCAGATAATCCCAATTCCTACACTACGGAATTATAATCTGTAGGAGTGGGAATAAAAAATATTGTTACTGATTTAACATTACATATATACGGTCAGCGCACTTATCTCCTGAAGTACTCTGTGCTGCTGCTTTTTTCACTGTCTCATTTTTATTTTGACCAGTCAGATATTTTTAAGGGGAACTTGTCAGGTGGTTTATGCTGCCCCGTCTGAAATAAGGATATGATAGAGGGAGAGGAGCTGAGATGAACGCTGTGATATATAGGGTTATATGATAGAGGAGAGAAGCTGAGCTCTGTGATATATAGGGTTATATGATAGAGGAGCTGAGCTCTGTGATATATAGGGTTATATGATAGAGGAGAGGAGCTCTGTGATATATAGGGTTATATGATAGAGGAGAGGAGCTGAGCTCTGTGATATATAGGGTTATATGATAGAGGAGAGAAGCTGAGCTCTGTGATATATAGGGTTATATGATAGAGGAGCTGAGCTCTGTGATATATAGGGTTATATGATAGAGGAGAAAAGCTGAGCTCTGTGATATATAGGGTTATATGATAGAGGAGAGGAGCTGAGCTCTGTGATATATAGGGTTATATGATAGAGGAGAGAAGCTGAGCTCTGTGATATATAGGGTTATATGATAGAGGAGAGGAGCTCTGTGATATATAGGGTTATATGATAGAGCAGAGGAGCTGAGCTCTGTGATATATAGGGTTATATGATAGAGAAGCTGAGCTCTGTGATATATAGGGTTATATGATAGAGGAGCTGAGCTCTGTGATATATAGGGTTATATGATACAGGAGAGGAGCTGAGCTCTGTGATATATAGGGTTATATGATAGAAGAGAGGAGCTGACGTCTGTGATATATAGGCTTATATGATAGAGGAGAGAAGCTGAGCTCTGATATATAGGGTTATATGATAGATGAGCTGACGTCTGTGATATATAGGGTTATATGATAGAGGAGAGAAGCTGAGCTCTGTGATATATAGGGTTATATGATAGAGGAGAGAAGCTGAGCTCTGTGATATATAGGGTTATATGATAGAGGGAGAGAAGCTCTATGATATATTGTAGGATAGATAGATATTAGATAGAGAAATAGAGAAATATGAGATAGATAGATACGGTCCGGCCCGAGCGTTCAAGGCAGCGCTGTCCAGTGGTAGCAGGAAGGAGCGCCGCCTACGTTCCACTCTGCTACTTCCCCTGCCGGCTCTCAGTGATCACGTGGGCGGCACAGTGACAGAAGCTGGAGCGCGGGGCATCATGGGAGCATGAACTGAGGTAAGTAAGCTATTTCTTATTTTAACTCTACTGCCTGCCTATCTAGCCCCTGTAGCCCCCTATAGCCTGTCTATATAGCCTAGAGCCCCCTATAGCCTGCTAGAGCCTCCTAAAAACCCCTATAGCCTGCCTGTCTAGCCCCTGTAGCCCCCTATAGACTGTCTATATAGTCTAGAGCCCCCTATAGACATCCTATATAGCCTCTTAAAGCCCCTATAGCCTGACTATATAGCCTAAAGCCCCTATAGCTTGCCTATATAGCCTAGAGCCCCTATAGCCTGCCTGTATAGCCCCTATAGCCTGCCTATATAGCCTCCTAAAGCCCCCGACAGCCTGCCTGTCTAGCCCCTGTAGCCCCCTATAGCCTGCCTACATAGCCTAGATCCCCCTATAGCCTGCCTATATAGCCTCCTAAAGCCCCCTATAGCCTGCATATATAGCCTCCTAAAGCCCCTATAGTCTGACTATATAGCCTAGAGCCCCTATAGCCTGCCTATCTAGCCTAGAGCCCCTATTGCCTGCCTATCTAGCCCCTATAGCCCCCGTAGCCTGCCTATCTAGCCCCTATAGCCCCTATAGCTTGCCTTTATAGCCTAGAGCCCCCTATAACCTCCCTATATAGCCTAGAGCCCCCTATAGCCAGCCTGCCTATATAACCTCCTAAAGCCCCCTATAGCCAGCCTGCCTATCTAGCCTCCTAAAGCCCCCTATAGCCTGCCTATGTAGCCTCCTAAAGCCCCCTATAGCCTGTCTATATCGCCTAGAGCCCCCTATAGCCTGCCTATATAGTCGAACGCCCCCTATAGCCTGCCTTTATAGCCTATAGCCACCTATAGTCTGCTTACCTATAGAGCCTCCTAAAGCCCCCTATAGCCTGCCTATCTAGCCCCTATAGCTCTTTAAAGCCTGCCTATATAGCCCATATAGTCCCCTAAAGCCTGCCTATATAGTCCCTATAGCCCCCTAAAGCCTGCCTATTTAGCCCCATAGCCTATATAGCCCCTATAGCTCCCTAAAGCTTGCCGGCCTTTATAGCCTCTATAGCCCCCTAAAGCCTGCCTGTCTACCTATATGGGGCCCCTAAAGCTACCTAAACCCTGCCTACCTACCTATACGGCCCCTAAAGCTTCCTAAACCCTGCCTACCTACCTATATGGCCCCTATAACCACCTAAACACTGCCTACCTATATGGCTCCCTATAGCTAAATAAACCATGCCTATCTATTTAGCTCCCATTAGCTACCTAAACCCTACTTGTCTACTTATATGGGGCTGAATCCTCTGTTCCTCCCCTCCCCTCTTGGAGACAGGGCCTCTAAGCTATGGCCTTTACCCACTCTCCCACACCTAGGAAGTGTATACAGAGCTGGGGGTTATGGAGTGAGGTGCTGGAAAAGTGAGGATTCTCAGATATTTGTGTCCAAATCTGCAGAGACAAGTGGTGTTCGGGAGAAGTCATCATGGTGGTCTGGACCGGATGCAGAACAAAAGGGAAAGTCAACGACTTGTCAGAGGAACGTCACCTGTGAGTCACAAGATGTAACTGCACTGTAATCACTTACATGTCTGCAGAGCCTGTGTACACTGGTGTCTACCACTATATGGTCACTGTATGGAGGTAATATACAGTCTGCAGAGCCTGTGTACACTGGTGTCTACCACTATATGGTCACTGTATGGAGGTAATATACAGTTTACAGAGTCTGTGTAGACCAGTGTTTACCACTATATGGTCACTGCATGGAGGTAATGTATAGTCTGCAGAGCCTCTGTACCCTGGTATTTACCACTATATGGTCAATGTATGGAGGTAATATACAGTCTGCTGAGTCTGTGTACATTAGTATCTACCACTATATGGGCATGTATGGAGGTAATATACAGTCTGCAGAGTCGGTATACACTGGTGTCTACCAATATATGATCACTGTATGGTGGTAATGTACAGTCTGCAGAGCCTGTGTACAACTGGTATCTACTACTATATGGTCACTGTATGGTGGTATATACAGTCTGCAGAACCTGTGTACACTGATATCTACCATGTTATATGATCAATGTATGGTGGTAATATACAGTCTGCACAGCCTGTGCACACTGGTGTCTCCACTATATGGTCACTGTATGGAGGTAATATAAGTCTCAGAGCCTGTGTATACTGGTAGTCTACCACTATTGGTCAATGTATGAAGGTAATATATACAGTCTGCAGAGACTATGTACACTGGTGTCTACCACTATATGGTCACTGTATGTGGTAATATACAGTTTGCAGAGCCTGTGTACACTGGTGTCTACCACTATATGGTCACTGTATGGAGGTAATGTATAGTCTGCAGAGCCTATGTACCCTGGTATTTACCACTATATGGTCACTGTATGGAGGTAATATACAGTCTGCTGAGTCTGTGTACATTAGTATCTACCACTATATGGGCATTGTATGGAGGTAATATACAGTCTGCAGAGTCGGTGTACACTGGTGTCTACCACTATATGGTCACTGTATGGAGGTAATATACAGTCTGCAGAGCCTGTACACTGGTGTCTACCACTATATGGTTACTGTATGGAGGTAATATACAGTCTGCAGAGCCTATGTACACTGATATCTACCATTATATGATCACTGTATGGAGGTAATATACAGTCTGCAGAGCCTGTGTACGCTGATATCTACCACTATATGGTCACTGTATGGAGGTAATATACAGTCTGCAGAGCCTGTGTACACTGGTGTCTACCACTATATGGTCACTGTATGGAGGTAATATACAGTCTGCAGAGCCTGTGTATACTGGTGTCTACCACTATATGGTCACTGTATGGCGGTAATATACAGTCTGCAGAGCCTGTGTACGCTGATATCTACCAGTATATGATCACTGTATGGAGGTAATATACACTCTGCAGGCCTGTGTACACTGTGTCTACACTATATGGTCACTGTATGGAGGTAATATACAGTCTGCAGAGCCTGTGTATACTGGTGTCTACCACTATATGGTCACTGTATGGAGGTAATATACAGTCTGCAGAGCCTGTGTACGCCGATATCTAACATTATATGATCACTGTATGGAGGTAATATGCAGTCTGCAGAGACTATGTACACTGGTGTCTACCACTATATGGTCACTGTATTGTGGTAATATACAGTCTGCAGAGCCTGTGTACACTGGTGTCTACCACTATATGGAGGTCATATACAGTTTGAAGGGCACATGTCTACACTGGTATATGGCGTGAATATTGATCTTTATTCAGTAATATTATAGGGGTATTATTCAGTCACTATGTGGTGGTAATTTGTGGTCGTGTTCTGGCAGTATAATCCTGTAGTAGTGTTATTGGTAATGTTGATCTGGGTATAGTGGATTTGTTTGGTAGCCGTATGATGGTGATATGTATGGTGAGGTATTCACTCCTTGTATTATCTAGTAACTGCATGACTTACGAGGTCAAGGTAAATGTTCGTGGTCAGGGAGGCGAGGGGGGCCCATCCAAAACTTTGCTATGGGGCCCAGGCTTCTCTAGTTACGCCCCTGGGCGTAGCTATAAGGAATGCAGAGGTAGCGGTTGCTACGGGGCCATGGAGGCCCAAAGGCCCCTCTACTGCATAAGAGGATACCAGTATTATAAATGACAAATATAGGTTGGGGGCCCTTTTATAGATTTTGCATTGGGGCTCCAAAGCTTTAAGTTACGCCTCTGCCGACTGTCAACCAGTCCTGTGGAGACCTAGCCTTAGTAACTCCCACTCATTTTAAACTGGTCCACACAAATAGCTATATTCACTTTAATAGTGGGCACTATAGACCTTAGAAGTCTAATATCTCCATGGACAATATAGACGACTGAGAAAAATGGTGCGTTTCCTCAACCGTTCGAGGAGCAGTCGGCTTTTATTAATAAAGGTTCGTCAACGCGCCCAAGGATTTTGAACCCGGTGAAAAACCGACTGTAAACCCTTTCCATAGACCTCAATAGAAAATCAGACTCGGATTTTCTCGGGTCAGATTTCAAATACAAAAAACATGTAAAAAAAAAAAAAACATTGAAAATTTTTCTGCTTAACCCGACATTGGACATATGAGTACATCCTAATGCCAGTAAGGGGCTTTGTACATATCATCCTCGGCGGCTACAGGATGGTGTCGGCATCATCGCGTGCTGTTTAACCATATAGACGCCATGGCAAAAATGACCGCGGCGCCTAAATCAATGAGAAATGGTGCCGCGCACCGTTCCTCACTGCGACTGGGACGCCCACGGGGCCCAGATCTCTTATTCTGGCAACTGGAAGCCTTGTGAAGGCTTCCATCGTCGCCACGTTTCCGATTTACCCACTTCCTGCCCCAGGAAGGAAGCAGTAAAACCACCATCTTTGTACTCACTAATGCATTCTATATACAATTCATTAGGCTGTATAAATGATCACGACCCCTAGTGGTGAAGCGCCCTAGGGGAACTCAAAGTTAAATAAAATAAAAAATTTGAAGTGTAAAAAAAAATTAAAAAATTAAGGTTTCTAGGTTACTATGGGCAAAAGAGTGAGTTTTAGACCTAAACAGTTTTATACATGTGGTCCTAAGAGTTCAAATCACTCCCGTTTTGCAATTTTAAAAATAAAAAAATAAAAAAGTTACACATATGCTCATCCGAAAATGTCCAATCTATTAAAATACAACATCAAGTATCCCGTACGCTGAACACCGGAGAAGAAAAAAATTCCAAATGCCCAAATTTTAAATTTTTTTAGCTATTTCACGTCCCCTAAAAATTGGAATAAATGTATTCAAAAAAGTCGCATGCACTCCACACTGGTAGCAATAAAAACTGCATAAAAAGTTATTGGTCGCAGAAAATGGTGCCGCAGCAAATTTCAAATATAGTTTTGAATTTTTTTAATGCTACCAAAACATAACGGAAACCCTACACGATTGGTATTGTCGGATGCGTATCAACCTGTAGAATACAGATAACACATCATGTATACCAAAGATTGAACGCCATAAAAGCAAAACACCCACAAACATGGTGCAAGTATGTTTTCTTCACATTTTACCTCATTTAGAGTTTTTTGGGTGTTTTCGAGTATATTCAGTGGTAATATGAATAAAACCATTAGAAAGTACTTCTTGTTCTGCAAAATAAAAGCCCTCATATGTCTAGGTAGATGGAAAAATAAAAAAGTTATGGCTCTGGGAAGACGAGGAGGGATAAATGAATGTGAAAAAAATAGGCCTCGACGTTAAGGGGTTTAAGCAGTCTTCTGCTCTTTACATGTTGTGCTTTGAGTTCGCACAACCACGGTGAGGTGGTTCACCTCATGATTCTTCACAATAGTTTTTAACTATACCACACTAGGTAGGACTGAGACAAGGTTTTCTGGCGCCCTAGGCAAATACGGCATATAGCGCCCCCAGTGGAAAATTCAGCCCACTCCATGCTCCTGCCTGGGATGAAGTGGCGCCCTAGGGTATCGTCTGCCTTCATCTACCCATCGTCCCGGCCCTGAGCGCCGCTGTCTACTCTCTTTTTTTCAGCTAGTAGTAAAGAAAACAGGCTTTGTTGCCATAGCAACCAGTTAGTCCCGATGGTTCTGATATATGAATATACTGAAAATGGCACCTACCCTCACCTCCCCATCACCCTGGCCCTGAGCGCTGCTGTCTTCTCTCTTTTTTTCGGGTAGTAGTAAAGAAAACAGGCTTTGTTGCCATAGCGACCTGTTAGGCCCGATGGTTCTGATATATGAGTATACTGAAAACAGCGCTTACCTTCGCCTCCCCATCGCCCGAGCCCTGAGCGCCGCCATCTTTTCCCTTTTTTTTTCTCATTTTACGGCTTGTAGTGAAGAAAACAGGCTTTGTTGCCATAACGACTAATTAGGCCGGATGGTTCTGAAACTGGCCCCACAACCAGAGTGACTAATTGGCCTGTGCCTGACACTGATCAGACCCTCTTACCTCCCTCTAATGTTAATCAATGGCTGATCATGCTACATGATCAATTTGTTGTACAGTAGTTCGACCTTCATTCACCCTGGCCCTGAGCGCCGCCGTCTTCTCCCTTTTTTCTCATTTTATGGCTAGTAGTGAAGAAAACAGGCTTTGTTGCCATAACGACCAGTTAGGCCTGCATGTCCTGCTATATGAATATACTGAAAACGGCTCCTACCTTCGCCTCCTCATCGCCCTGGCCCTGAGCGCTGCTGTCTTCTCCCTTTTTTTCGACTAGTAGTGAAGAAAACAGGCTTTATTGCCATAGTGACCAGTTACGCCCGAATGTCCTGATATATTAATATACTGAAAATGGCACCTACCTTCGCTTCAACATTGTCCTGGCCCTGAGCACCGACGTCTTCTCTCTTTTTTTTCGGCTAATAGTGAAAAAAACAGGCTTTGTTGCCATAGTGACCAGTTAGGCCCGATGGTTCTGATATATGAATATACTGAAAACAGCGCTTACCTTCGCTTTCCCATCGCCCTGGCCCTGAACGCCGGCGTTTTCTCCCTTTTTTCTCATTTTACGGCTTGTAGTGAAGAAAACAGGCTTTGTTGCCATAGCGACCAGTTAGGCCCGATGGTTTTGATATATGAGTATACTGAAACCGGCCCCGCAAACAGAGTGACTAAATGGCCTGTGCCTGACACTGATCAGACCCTCTTACCTCCCTCTAATGTTTATCAATGACGTATCATGCTACATGATCAATTTCTTGTACAGTAATTCGACCTTCATTTACCCTTCCCCAATAGTCTCCAAGCTGTGTGACCAATATACAGGGTAGGCCATTTATATGGATACACCTGAATAAAATGGGAATGGTTGGTGATATCAACTTCCTGTTTGTGGCACATTAGTATATAGGAGGTGGGAAACGTTTCAAGATGGGTTTTGACCATGGCGGCCATTTTGAAGTTGGCCATTTTGAATCCAACTTTATTTTTTCCAAAGGGAAGAGGGTCATGTAACACATCAAAATTATTGAGAATTTCACAAGAAAAACAGCAGTGTGCTCAATTTTAACATAACTTTATTCTTTCATGTGTTATTTACAAGTTTCACTTTGTATACAGCCATTGACATGTTGCAGAGGTAAACACAGGAGCGGATAGAAGTTGTGTTGATGTCTGTGCATATGCTATTCATTTGCAGCTAATCTCTCATATGATGGTTGTTGTCACAATTAGGCCCTGAGGGGCCCAAAGTCCTTTCTTTCCTATAGAGGCACAGTGGCACATTATATTGTGTATTGGTGGTTTATCTATAAGGTGCACATGGGTGTCGGGGGGGGGGGGGGGTCCGTTTGGAGTCTCAATTGCAGACTTCGTAAAAAATGACAAAAAAAATTTTGCTGTTATTTCTGTTCAAGTGACAGATACCACGATAAAAACTGGACGGATGCTATTGGTGTCATTGGGGTCTGGTGGGTGCTGTTGGTGCCCACAATGTAATGGATCTGGTGCGGTTTTTCATTTCCGGTTTGGAGCCTCAATTGCAGATTCCGTAAAAAATTATGGAAAAAACAGCACAGCATGCAGCATGGCGGACATCATGACTGAAAACTGACAGACACTATTATAGCCAGTGGGGTCCAGTGGGTTATGTTGGTGCCTTCCATTTAGTGAATCTGATGCAGCTACATTTTTCAGCTCAGCGCCTCGATCACAAATTCGGTAAAAAATGATGGAAGAAATAGCGCAGCATGCAGCGCTATTTCTTTGAGTTCAAATGAGAGACTCCATTCTGAAAACATTACAGAAGGTATAGTAGTCAATGGGGCCATTGGGTGCTGTTGGTCTTTTCCATATAACAAAACCTGTGCAGCTACAATTTTTTGGATAGAGTCTCGATCGCAGATTCCATAAAAGTTATGGAACAATAGCACAGCATGCAGCACTGTTTTTTTTCTGTTCAAATGGCAAATACTATGATGAAAACTCAACGAACACTATTATAGTCAATGGGGTCCATTAGGTGCTGTTGGTGTCTGCCACATAATGGATCCAGGACAGCTATGATTTAGGATTCGGAGACTCTATCGCTTATTCCTTCAAAGCAATGGAAGAAATAGCGCAGCATGCAGCCCGCTTTTTTTTCCATTCAAACGACAGACACCACTACTGATGATATTATAGTCAACTGAGTTCGCTGGATGCTGTTGGTGTCTGCCATGTAACAGATCTGGTGTAGCTTTGATTTCCGGATTGAAGCCTCAATCGGAGATTCCCTCAAAAATGATGGACAAAATAACGTAGCATGCAGCCCTGTTTTTTCCATACAAGTGACGGACACCATGACATAAACCCAATGGACGGTATTATAATCAATGGGGTCCTTTGAGTATTGTTGTGACTTCCATATAACATATCCTGTGCAGCGATGATTTTTGGTTAGAATCTCAATTTCAGATTCCATAAAATATTATGGAAAAAAAGCACAGCATGCAGCACTGTTTTTACTATTCAAGTGGCAGACACCATGACAGAAACCCAACGGATTCTATTACAGTCAATGGAGTCCATTGGGTGCTGTTTGTGTCTGCCATGTAACGGATCCAGTTGCAGCTATGATTTTGGGTTCAGAGGCTCAATCGCTTATCCCATCAAACGATGAAAGAAATAGCGCAGCATGCAGCCTTGTTTTCTCCATTAAAATGACAGAAACCATGGCTAAAACCCATTATAGTCAATGGGGTCCATTGGGTACTGTTGGTGTCTTTCATATAAGGAATGCTGTGCAGCTGTGATTTTTGTCTTATTCACAGATTTAATATAAAATGTATGGAAAAAATAGCACAGCATGCAGCATTGTTTTTTTCTGATCAAATGGCAGACACCATATTGTAAACCCAACAAACACTATTATAGTCAATGTGGTCTGGTGGGTGCTGTCGATGTCTGCCACATAACAGATCTGGTGAGGAATTGATTTTCAGTTTGGAACCTTGATCGAAGATTTCATAAAAAAAGTATGGAAATAATAGCGCAGCATGCAGCGTGGCAGACACCATGACTGAAAAATGACGGACGCTATTATAGCCAGTGTGGTCCACCGAGTGCTGTTGGTTCCCTCCATGTAGCGAATCTGATGCAGCTTTAATGTTCAGTTCGGAGCCTCGATTGAAGATTCCATAAAAATTATGGAAAAAATAATGCAGCATGCAGCCCTGTTTTTTACATTCAAATAACAGACACCATGAGGGAAAGCTAATGGCAACTCTGAAGGTTACTAGTCGCTGCCGACAGAGAACACGATCTGCCCCCCGCCGGCAAAAGACAGTCGTTAAGGGGTTAAGGTAAAAGGTATAGATAAATTCTATGGGAATTTGTGGTTGTAATAATAAACATCTATCGGAACGGAAGGATTGTGAATGGATTATGACCCTTGGTACAATGGCCCTGAATGAAAAACTTAGGGTGACATGTATGACTGGGGCTGAGCCAGATTTCTGGAGTACTTTGAGCCAAAAAACTGCTGTAGCCCTGTCTGACAAATATATATAAATAGTTGTACGCTAAAGATTGGCGCAGTCTGTAGCCCCTTAAAGGGGTTGTCTCACTAAAAGGATTGCTGCTTTTTATGATAAAGATCAAACAAAAACAAATCACTTTGCAATATGTGTCCATTACCAGTGTCCTACGTATTCCTAGATATCCCCTCTTGTATGGGCTGCATCAGCTCCACAGGTCGCTATAGCTACGGACCTGTTCTGTCTCACCTGATTGGCTGCTAGCACTGGTTGCTATAGCTACAGACCTGTTTAATCTCTCCTGATAGGCTGTCAGTGCTGGTTGCTATAGCTACAGAACTAGCTTCTACTGCAGCCTAGTGGAAGCCAGTAAACACGCCCCTGAATTCAAAATGAAGCCAGGACTGAGGTGAGATGAATCAATGTAGTAAGACAACCCATTTAAGGACCCTGCATTTTTTTTGTTGACACGTTCGTTTTTCCCTCCTCGCCTTCCCAGAGCCATAACTTTTTTATTTTTCCACCTACATAGACCTATGAGGGCTTTTATTTTGCGGGACAAGATGGATTTTCTAATGGTGTTATTCACTGTACTATACTGGGAAACCGCAAAAAAAATTCCAAGTGGGACAAATTGTGAAAAAAACAGCACTTGCGCCATGTTTGCAGGTGTTATGCTTTTACGGCGTTCAATCTTCAGTAAATATAATGTGTTATCTGTATTCTACAGGTTGATACACATCCGGCAATACCAAACATGTAGGGTTTCCGTTATGTTTTGGTACCTTAAAAAATTCCAAACATTTTCTATTTTTCAAATTTTCTGCGACCAATAACTTTTTTGCACTAACACCTATGGACGTCAGTGAGGGGCATTTTTTGAGGGCTGAAGTGTGCTTCTTATTGCTACCAGTTTGCAATGTATATGAGAACTTTTTGATCAATGTTGTTCAAATTTTTATAGGATGTAAAATGACCAAAAAACTGCAATTTTGCTGTATGGAATTTTTTTTCATCAACGGTGTTCAGCGAACAGGATAAATGATGTTATATTTTAATATTTATATTTTTCGGACGCGGCGATACCAAATATGTGTCACTTTTTTATTATTTTATTTTTTTATTTGTAAAATGGTGAAAGGGAATGATTTGAACTTTTAATATTTTTTTTATACCGTAAAACATTTTTATTTTTTTTTTACTTTAACTTTGAGTCCCTCTAGGGCGCTTCACCTCTAGGGGACGAGATCATTAATACAGCCTAATGCATTGCAAGATGGCAGTTTCCCCACTTCCTGTCTAGGGCTGGAAGCGGGGAAATTCAAAACATGGCAGCGATGGAAGCTTTCACAAGGCCTCCAGCTGCCATGTTCAGTGATCGGATCCCTGCAGCTTCGCTGCGGGATCTCTGATCACAGTGAGAAACAGTGCACAGCACCGTTTCTCATTCATTTAGATGCCGCGGCCATCTTTAGTGCGGCATCTGAACGGTTAAACAGGGCGGGCAGCAGCACAACCAACCAACCCCCCCTGCGCGCTGTAACTGCCGGGTGGTAGCTGCAATTAGCTGCTAACTCCCGGCGGCTGTGTGGCGGGATCGTTAAGGGAGTAGTAGACACAACACTTTTGAATGCGCCAAAGTTTGGAGCGAAACTGCCGTGCAAATCCATACCATGGCTCAGCCACAGTTTGGCGCATAACACTCTTTCATACATGTTGTCGGATTCTACACTCCTCTATATAGAACTGCCGTGTTGTTGCCAAGTCTCATACAAGTCGCCCTTAGTTTTGCTCCCTTCCTATAACTCACAAATCACTGTGTTTATATGTTTTTAACCTGGTTTTATCATACGTTTGTCTTGTTTTCAGACAATAATGGTGGCATCGCTCTTCCCATCAAGTCCTCGGACCCCATCTGAATGCGTTTTTCTCCAATCACCATGTGATATTGACAAGAATTCCCCCCTCTCCTTTTTGCTTTGTTGTATTGATATGTACTATCTGCACCACCTGTGATCACCCTCATCTGTACAACCCTGACTACAACCACCATCATTTCTACAAGGCTGATAACTACAACCGTTATCACCTGTGGATTCACCATCGTCAGCTCTGTGGGGAAGGAAATGTTAATGATAATCCAGGCTTTGTATTTTCATGTTGTATTGATATCTTGTATTTGCACCTTTTGCACTTATTTATTTATGGGTTTGAATTTATTTATGGGTATAGGCAAATCCAAAGAAGAAATTGTTCCAAAAGAGGTTAATTATAGATAATAAAATCTACTATAGTTAGTACGGTTGAAAAAATACACGTATCCATCAAGTTTTACATGTCAGAGATATGTTTTCACTGTTAAATGCAATAAAATCTGTTTAAAAAAATAAAAAAAAAAGTTCAACTAAGGGTGGGGAAAATGGGGTGAAGGGAGAGAAACAAGGACTTGAAGCTCAGCCTCCCTACTGGTTAATGCCCTGGAACCCACAAGGCAAGAACCAATCTGCTCCAGGGAGACCCCATCTCTGACCCCAGAGCCGCCACCAGCCAATATCCCAGAATGTTAGATAGCTACATATGCATTAATATTCTTTAGTTCCAGGTAGTTATCTAACCCTGTCTTGAGACTCCCAACTGTTCCTGCTGTGACCAGCTCCTCAGGCGGCTATTCCACAGATTTACAGTTCTTACAGTGAAAAACGCTTTTCTCCTCTGGAGATTGAATCCTTTTTTCTGCAGTCGAAAGGAATGTCCCCTTGTCTTTTAAGGGGGCTTTACATGAAATATTTTTTCCCCATACTTTTTGTAGGGACTAATTATATATTTATATAAATTAATCATGTCCCCCCGAAGCCGTCTTTTCTCAAGACTAAATAAGTTCAATTTTACTAACCTCTCCTCATAACTAAGATGCTCCCCTTATAAGCATCTTATAAGTTTGGTTGCTCGTCTTTGCACTCTCTCTAAGATGCTCCATTCCCCTTATACGTTTGGTTGCTCGTCTTTGTACTCTCTCTAGCTCCATTACATCTCTTCTATAAACAGGGGCCCAGAACTGAACAGCATATTTTAAGTGAGGTCGCACCAATGCTTTATACAGCGGTAGAATTACATCCATTGTTAGCGCATTGGGATGCACATCTGGAAGGTAAAAATGTATATACACTTCACTATTGAGTTTGTACAAAATAAAAAAAACAAGCATTCTCTGGATGACTGCAATTTAATGTAGCATCAGCTTTTCACAAAAACAGCATAAATACATAAAATCCACATTGGTCTTGATACAACACTATGCCCCAACTTGATTGCAATCCACAGAAAAGTGACTGACTAGGAACAGACTTACGCGTTTCACGTGGCTCAGCCACGCTTCCTCAGATCCATCCAACGAAAGTTAACTCCTGCTATATATACACAAAGGGCGACATATCCAAAAATTGGTGCCTCCACGGCAACTTTAAGACTTTCAGTGTAAAGTGCACCTGAAAGTACAATCCTCTCAAAAATTTGGCATCTGGTATACCTTGCATATAAACTTAAAGGGGTTGTCTCACTACAGGGATCGCTGCTTTTCATGTTAAAGATCTTGCAAAAACAAGTCACTTTGCAATATGTGTCCATTAACAGTGTCCTACCTATTCCTAGATATCCCCTCTTGTATGGGCTGCATCAGCTCCTCAGGTCGCTATAGCTACAGACCTGTTTGCTCTATCCTGATAGGCTGCCAGCACTGGTTGCTATAGCTACAGACCTGGCTTCTACTGCAGCCTAGTCGAAGCCAGTAAACACGCTCCTGAATTCAAAGTGAAACCAAGAAAACGCGACTGAGGTAAGAGCATTACCTAAAAAGATGCAGTCCGCAAATCGCAGCGCATAGCATATCATTACTAGTGTATGTAACGTGCCTATCACAGTGCCTTGCGTAACAGAGGCGCATAACGCATCATTACCAGTGTATGTAATGCACATTGTGTTATGGAGGCACACCTTTTTAGGCACATTCCAATGTGTCGTGCCTGGCGTATAATGCGCCTTGTTTTCGTATATTACAGTTAATTTACATCGAGAATAGGGCGTCAAAAGTGTTTTTGCCGGAAAGACCAAAAAACGGTGCTTGCGTATTGGGACATGTGATGGGGCTGTGATGTATAATGCAGCAAACACGTGTTACACGCATTGTTTGCAAGACTCGACACTTTTTAATGAACCTAACATGAAGGGACGTTATGGGACGTTATGGAGGTGTGTCGCACAAATATGAATGTGGTTCAGCAAAACCAGGCGCATTACTGCTCGGACAGGCAGACCTATGTCACTGTGCTCTGAACCTGAGGAGTCGAAGTGGAGATAGATTTACAGTTATGAAAAAAAGTGTCCAATATTTCTCACCTTCCACCAGTGCAATAATAAAAAGGAATTTCTGATAATTATCAAACTGTATAAAATGTAATTATTTAAATTTAATAAAAATATTATCATATAAAATTAATATAAAAATATATAATATTCCAAAAATCTAAAAATATCTCCTATAAAATGTATTTAAAATTAATAGAATCTAAAACTAGTTTTACATTAAATAACCACTGTTGTTCAGATTTTTTAATTTTGACTACATTAAATTTGAAATGTATTTTTGCTGCTCTCCCCCTTTATTCTACATACAGCAAGAGCCGGCACAGCACAGGTATTGCCTGGGATCTGTGGTTCACCAAGCAGAATCAGTCCCATAGTTTCTATCACTGACATGCTATTCTAATGGCTTTTTTTATTTCCAGACTATCTGTAGTCTTTATAGATGTTTGGGGCATTACTAATGCGCCTCAGTTACATAATGTGCTAAACACACAGGCGAGGGGCGGAAACTTTAGACGCCATTTATAATTGTACAAAAAACACTTTCATACATTCAGGCGCCTTATACACTGAAAATGAAACGGGATAATTTACTTTGAAGCTTCCATCATACATGTCTCCCTAAGTGTTTAATACAACCAAAGCTCTAAAACAATTAAAAAACAAGCACATTAAAAAATATATCTTGATACAATTCAATAAGATCAGTATTTTTCACTTTTGGGGAAGTTTTTAGAGGTATTCCTACTTTATTTTTTAATTTAGACATCAGGACGTTGGATGAAGAAGGGTCCTAGTACGATCCCGTGTTAGGTCAAATAAACAAAGGGTCATTTACTTCACTGTTCGCTATACTTCCAAATGCCTAGTAAGAAAATCTATCAGCTACAGTCCAAGTCCTGAATCTGGGTTACTAGGTTAATTGGATGTAAATATATGCCTACACCAAACCATAGACCTATAGCGCCACCTAATGGTTTAAAGAAAATGTATTCTAAGGAATAGATATCCTTTATACTGGACACCTAATTTTATATTTACTAGTATATTCCTTAGTAGGTTAATTAGATGGAAATATATGCATGCTCCAAACCATAGACCTATAGCGCCACCTAATGGTTTAAAGAAAATGTATTCTAAGGAATAGATAAATTTTTATACTGGTCAGCTAATTTTATATTTACTAGTATATTCCTTAGTAGGTTAATTAGATGGAAATATATGCATACTCCAAACCATAGACCTATAGTGCCACCTAATGGTTTAAAGAAAATGTATTCTAAGGAATAGATACATTTTTTATACTGGTCACCAAATTTTATATTTACTAGTATATTCCTTAGTAGGTTAATTAGATGGAGATATATGCATACTCCAAACCATAGATCTATAGCGCCACCTAATGGTTTTAAAAAAAAAGTATTCTAAGGAATAGATATATCCTTTATGCTGGACACCTACTTTTATATTTACTACCATATTCCTATGAAATGATTTCTGCAATTTCATTCGGGTCGTTTGGTATCAATGTACTGAAATTAAAAAATCCAAAACATTTCTCGCTTTTTCAATAGCTCCCTCGATCTGATTTATACTCCATACTTCTAAATGCTTAGTAAGAAATTTAAGTCCTGAATCTGGGTTAGTAGGTTAATTAGATGGAAATATATGTACACTCCAAACCACAGACCTATAGCGCCACCTAATGGTTTAAAGAAAATGTATTTTAAGGAATAGATATATCCTTTACACTGGACACCTAATTTTATATTTACCAGTATATTTCTATGAAATGATTTCTGCAATTTCATTCAGACCATTTTGTTTCAGTGTATTGAAATAAAAAAATCCAAAACATTTCTCGAGCTCCCCTCGATTTGATTCAGGGTATGTTCACACGGCGCGTTGGGTCTGTGTGAACATAAGTTTTTAGCTGCGTGTTTGGATCCGGCTATTGGATCCTAAACGGATGCAAACACGCGTCTAACAAATAGTGTGATTCACATTGCTTGCAATGCAAAACACACTGGCATTCAGACGAGTGATCTCCGATGCGTGTTTACTTGCGTCTTTCATATCCGTTCCAAGAATTTGCATATCAATTCTTGATCCAAAAGACGCAGCAGGAGCCCTGTTTAAAACTATAGGGTGTGTGTCTGCTGCATCCAACACGCATCCAAAAATGTACCTGCATGTTGGATGCATTTTGGATCTGATTGATGCAGCGTTTTTGGATGCAATTTTTGGATCCAAAATCGGATCCATGAAGCCGTGTGAACATAGCCTTATTCACGCCGATCATTTCTATTGGATATAATCTATAAGATTTGAAATTATCACCAAGAACCTCCCTGAAATGACGCCATACGCGTTGATTTAAAACCCCTCTTTGTATATTGGAGCGGTGCTGATTGATTCAACAGGAAAATGTCATTGTTGTTTTTCCGACATACTGTTTACCGCAGGAACATAGGATAACATAGACTATAAAAGATGATTGACATGTTAAATGAGATTTAATAGGACATTTCTGAGATGTATTATATGACGTGACTGCTTTCATACCATGGCAGATCTCTCCACAGCATTTACAATCCACTGTAGTAAGTAGACCGATTGGAAGCTCGATCAAAGCTGTGTCAAATTGAACAGGACACATAAGGCTATGCCATGTAGACCAGTACGCCATGGCACATTTATACATTTTAAAGGGGTGTTCCAACCATAGACTTTGATAGCCTATTGATAGCATATTCCATCAAAGTCTATGGTGGGAACATCCCTTTAAAGTACATAAATTTGCCATGGAGCTCTGGCCTATGGATGTGCCATCGAAGTCTGATAGGTGCAGGTCTCACCTATGGGAACTTCCATAGAACAGAATGGAGAACACAGCGCTCCCCTGTACTGGGAACTCCCATAGAGGAGAATGGAGAGAACACAGCGCTCCCCTGTACTGGGAACTTCCATAGAACAGAATGGAGAGAACACAGTGCTCCCCTGTACTGGGAACTCCCATAGAGGACAGTGGAGAGAACACAGCACTCCCCTGTACTGCGAACTCCCATAGAACAGAATGGAGAACACAGCGCTCCCCTGTACTGGAAACTCCCATAGAGCAGAATGGAGAACACAGCGCTCCCCTGTACTGGGAACTCCCATAGAACAGAATGGAGAACACAGCGCTCCCCTGTATTGGGAACTTCCATAGAGCAGATCTCTCCACAGCATTTACAGCCTTGCATCTGACAGCTAAAAACACCAATATCCCCTCCTCAGTAATTTTTCAAACAAATTTTTTTATGTTGTTTTAACTTTGAAGGAGCTAGGTAGTTTTTTTAACCTAGTAGCCCTTCTATAGGTGATACCAGGGATATTAGATATCGCAGTTTTTAACACAGGGTCCACTTACTACAGGCAGTCCCCAGGATGCAGACGGATAGAGACTGTAGGACTGTGGGCTGAATTTTCCATTGGGGAGGGCACATTATGCCTTATTTGCCTGGGGCACCAAAATACCTCGTCAAAGCCCTGGTCTCCCCTATGGGTCATTCTGAGCCTGGTCCTCCAGAACTTCTTAAGAACATGCCCTAGGCTCTGATAATGGGAAATATGGCCCCTGAGCTGCTTCATTTAAAAGGATTATTGACCGAAACAAGAGGTTCCTTGGATGTCCACCATGAGAATAGGTATTACAGCTGTTATCCCACCCCGAACAACACGGGCATGGTCGCAGTGCCAACATGATTGGCATGATCGGTATGCTTATCATGCTTGGTCGGGTTGTTAAGTGCTAATTTACATTTTGGTTGAATTTGCTCTCTAATACCTTGATTAATGTTGGGAAAGTCTTCATATGGCCCCATTGTGGTGTCCATGAAACAGCCAGACGTTGAAATCAACTGTCTCTAACACTGGAAGGGTAAATTAAGGTCAAACTTAGCATTCCTGCCCAAAACATCAGTCACACAATCCCAGGATGTATATTGGGACAATGGTTGTTTAATTAGATCATTTCCATTGGCACAAGTCTTCTTTTTCACACCTTTTGTGGATGATACAAATCTTTCTAATCATCAAAGGTTGGATCTGAGCTCTATCCTCACTAAGTGTAAAGTGCCCCTAAACATGCAGTGTACGATCTGCACCACCTACATCATATCGAGCTACTTCATTTCATTCTTCTATTACAATTTTAGAAAAGTTAATAAGTAAAAACAAAAATCACAGCACAAAATACAAGACACAAATGTCATACACCAACAGGGTCAGGCTGGCCCATAGGGGAACAGGGAAAACCTTCAGTGGGCCCCTGGACATGTTGGGCCTGGGGTCACTCTTCAGGAAGAAAGGCAGAAAACAAGAGTCATGTACAGTAGCTGAGGTGTGGACGCCAAGAATCAACTCTACTGTTGGGCCCCAAGAATCAACTCCACTGGTGGCCCCAGGAATCAACTTCACTGGTGGGTCCCAAGAATCAGCTCCATTGGTTGGTCTCCACAATCAGCAACACTGGTGGGTCTCAAGAATCATCTCCACTGGTGGCCCCCAAGAATCAACTCCACTGGTGGCCCCCAAGAATCAACTCCACTGGTGGGCACCAAGAATCAATTCTACTGGTGGGCACCAAGAATCAACTCCACTGCTGGACCCCAAGAATCACCTCCACTGGTGGGCCCCAAGAATCAACTCCACTGGTGGACCCCAAGAATCAACTCCACTGGTGGACCCCTAGAATAAACTCCACTAGTGGGCCCCAATGATAAATTCCACTGGTGAGCCCTAAGAATTAACTCTACCATAGGGCCCCAAGAATCAATTCCACTGGTGGGTCCCAAGATTCAATTCCACTGGTGGGCCCCAAGAATAAATTCCACTGGTGGCCCCCAAGAATCAACTCCACTGGTGGGCCTCAGACACTCTAGTTCAACACTGTACACAGAACATAATCATCCATGGCACAGAAGTAACAACTGCGGTCCAACCAATGCTTATTCCCCCAAACACCACCTATATACAAGATTCACATTTCCAATTTTGGACATGTTGGGCCTGGGGTCACTCTTCAGGAAGAAAGGCAGAAAACAAGAGTCATGTACAGTAGCTGAGGTGTGGACGCCAAAAATCAACTCTACTGTTGGGCCCCAAGAATCAACTCCACTGGTGGCCCCAGGAATCAACTTCACTGGTGGGTCCCAAGAATCAGCTCCATTGGTCGGTCTCCACAATCAGCAACACTGGTGGGTCTCAAGAATCATCTCCACTGGTGGCCCCAAGAATCAACTCCACTGGTGGGCACCAAGAATCAACTCCACTGGTGGGCCTCAAGAATCAACTCCACTGGTGGGGCCCAAGAATCAACTCCACTGGTGGGCACCAAGAATCAATTCTACTGGTGGCACCAAGAATCAACTCCCCTGGTGGGCCCCAAGGATCAACTCCACTGGTGGGCCCCAGAATCAACTCCACTGTGGGCTCCAAGAATCAACTCCACTGGTGGACCCCATGAATCAACTCCACTGGTGGACCCCTAGAATAAACTCCACTAGTGGGCCCCAATGATAAATTCCACTGGTGAGCCCTAAGAATTAACTCTACCATAGGGCCCCAAGAATCAATTCCACTGGTGGGTCCCAAGATTCAATTCCACTGGTGGGCCCCAAGAATCAATTCCACTGGTGGCCCCCAAGAATCAACTCCACTGGTGGGCCTCAGACACTCTATTTCAACACTGTACACAGAACATAATCATCCATGGCACAGAAGTAACAACTGCGGTACAACCAATGCTTATTCCCCCAAACACCACCTATATACAAGATTCACATTTCCAATTTTGGACATGTTGGGCCTGGGGTCACTCTTCAGGAAGAAAGGCAGAAAACAAGAGTCATGTACAGTAGCTGAGGTGTGGACGCCAAGAATCAACTCTACTGTTGGGCCCCAAGAATCAACTAGACTGGTGGCCTCTAGGAATCAACTTCACTGGTGGGTCCCAAGAATCAGCTCCATTGGTCGGTCTCCACAATCAGCAACACTGGTGGGTCTCAAGAATCATCTCCACTGGTGGCCCCCAAGAATCAACTCCACTGGTGGGCACCAAGAATCAACTCCACTGGTGGGCCCCAAGAATCAACTCCACTGGTGGCCCCAAGAATCAACTCCACTGGTGGGTCCCAAGAATCAATTCCACTGGTGGGCTCCAAGAATCAACTCCACTGGTGGGCCCCAAGAATCAACTCCACTGGTGGGCCCCAAGAATCAACTCCTCTGGTGGGCCCCAAGAATCAACTCCATTGGTGGACCCCAAGAATCAACTCCACTGGTGGGCCCCAATATTTAACTCCACTGGTGGGCCCCAACGATAAATTCCACTGCTGAGCCCTAAGAATTAACTCTACCATAGGGCCCCAAGAATCAATTCCACTGGTGGGTCCCAAGATAAATTTTCCACTGGGGCCCCCAAGAATACCACTGGGGCCCCCCCAAGAATCAACCCACTTGGTGGCCCCTCAACACTCTAGTTCACACGTACCAAACTAATCTTCCATGGCCAGAAGTAAAAAAAAAAACCTGGGGTACAAAAAAATTTCTTAAAACCCCCCCCAAAACCCCCCCCCTAAAAAAATTCCTTTTTCCAATTTTATTTCCAGAGTGTAGATTATTACTAAATCTAATCTACTAATTAACGAAACCAAATTTTTTCTAGTCGTAGTTGTATTTTTACCACAACAGAAATTTCAGAAATCCTGCACAAATAAAAAATGCCATATACCCATCACCTAAACCCTCCAATCCAACCTGGTCCAGATGACATTCACCCCCCCCGGGGGGAAATTAAAACCCATATTGACTATCCCTTTTTTTTTAGAATTTTAGGGATTCTTAGGACGGGGGCGGTTTTCCCCAAAAAAGCTCGTGTGGCCAATGTTGTGCCAATATTCCAAATGGGGCTAAAAAGTGAGGTGAGCCTGAAAACTATAGGCCAGTAAGCTCAACCTGTGTAAAATATTTGAAGTTTTTCTAAGAGATTTTATACTGGAATATCACAGTAAAAAACTCAAGCAAAAAACACCACCCACGCTTTATGAGGAATAGGTCCTGTCAAAAATCGACCATGTCTAAGGGGGGTCCCCGGGAGGGACCTGGGCTGAGCTGTGGGTTTTTTTGGAAAAACTGGTTTTTTCTCAAAGGCATTTGATATTGTGCCATATAAAAAATTGGTGCAAAAAATAAGAATAATGGGACTAGAGAAAATGTTTGTAAATGGGTTCACACTTGCCTCTGTGATTGGAAACAGAGGGGGGGTTACAAGGGGAACAACCAAAATTAGGTAGGAGGTATTAAAGGGTCAGTTTTGGGGGGGGGGGTTTAAACAGACAAGGGGGGTACCACAAAGGGGGGGGTAAATTTACTGGGGGTCCACGGGGCCCACGGGGGGTTTTTCCCGGGAGGGGGGGGGAGGGGAACCCCATTACTTGGGGGTACACAGGGTCCCAAAAAGGAGGGGGCCCAAATACTAGGGGGGCCCACCAGGGGTCAGAAAAGGGGAAAGCACGTTATTTGGGGGGGTCCACATGGGTATAGGGGGGTCACATTACTAGGGGGGCCCAAGGGTCCCCAATTGGGGGGGGCATAATTACTAGGGGAGAACACAGGGTCTCTTTTTGAGGGGTCACAGTTACTATGGGGGTTCCCCCAAATGGGTCGGCTTTTAAAAGGGTAAAATTATGGGGGAGAGCACGGGGGGTCCCGGTTTTTTTGGGGGGTCCAGTTTACTAGTGGATAAACCATTGGGGGGGGTTCAAAAACTTGGTGGTCCGGGCGCGGGGGGGCCACGTTACAGGGGGGGTCCAATGGGCAGCATTTGGGGGGGGTCAAAACGGGTTGGGTCATCATAGGGGTCCCACTTTTCTGGGGGGTCCACATTGGAGGGGGGTATTTTTACAAATAAACCGGGGGCCCCCTTTTTTAAGGGCCCCACAGACTAGTGGGGTCCCATATGGGTCACATTGGAGGGGTCACAGTTAATGGAGGCACAGGGGCCCCGCTTTGGGGGGTCCCCCCTTTGTGGCCCCCCCACAAGGTTTCACTTTGGGAAAAGGGGTTTATTTCAAAAAGGGGGTTTTCCCAAACAAGGGGGTAGATTGGGAAATCCCCAGTTACATTGGGGGGAACCAAAAGGGGGTCGGTAAGGGGAAAGGGGGGTTTTTTGCCCAATGGATACCACAAGGGCCCAGCAGGGGAAAGGGCCACAGTTGCGTGGCTTCCAGGGAATTAACGGATCTTCTTCTATACTTTTAGGGCAAATTTGCTGTAATACAAAGCCTCAAAAGGGAAATAGAGGGGGAAAAATAGAAATTTACAAAAAGGGATTTAAGGGAAGTTGGATTCTGGCAGAAAAAATGGAAAAATAATTTTTTAAATGGATAAATTGGGGAGGCCCGGGGCATTTTGGCCGGGGAATTTAAAAAAAAATAAATTTTGTGATAAATAGTCGATACGGGGGTTTAACAGGGCTGGAAAAAAAAAATTGGGGTCGGGGTGGACTGAGTCTTAACTTAGTGTAAATCCCCAAGGCGCCCCGCCGGGAAAGTATAATAATGGGTTGCACTGAAAGATAGGAATGAAATTTCACCTCTATACAAATCAACGATGAGGCCACATATGGAATATTATATACGGTGTTGGGCACCAGTATATTAGAAGAAGACAGTCGAGCCTGAACGGGTGTAGGAGAGGGCAACCAAGTTAGATAAAGGAATGAAGAATTTGCATCAAACTTGGAAAAAATATGACTTAGAGGTGATTTAATTACCATATACAAATATGTGAGAGGACAGGACACGGATCTCTCCATGATATATATATATTTTTTTTATTTAAATTTTTATTAATAAGTTTTTCTGCAAACAATAAAAAAAAATATAAAAAGTAGACAAATGATAGGGAGGACAAATTACAACAACATTGTGTGGAATTTAGTTAACATTTGTGAGAAAAACCCGTAAAGAAAAAAAAAAAAAGGAAATCCAATAACAAACCCCTCAGGAACTTTAAAAGTTATTGTCGAGGGTCCCATCTAAAGGAGCCCCCACATGCTCGGGTAGCCCCCACCCAAAAGGGCCAAGTAAGGGGTGGCCAAACCCGGGTATGGGGTCAGTGTGCTTTTTGGAAAAACACCCAAAAAATAAGGCACCGAAGAAGGTAAAGGCACCATATGTCTCTGGAAGGGAAAGAAAGGTCTAAATAACTTTTAACTAGAGAAGGGAAAGAAAAAGAGAAAGAAAGAAAAAAAAAGGGGGGGGGAGTGTGTATTGGGGGCCGGGATTCCCCAGTCAGAGGGGTCCCCCCAGGTAAATAGGGGAAAAAAAAAAGAAAAACAGGTTGGTCCCTTCAACCAAGCCTCCCTCCCTAGTCTCGATCCCAGCGAGATTGAATTTTTGAGGGGGCCCCATAAATCCCAAGGACACCCGGGAGAGTCAGGGGGCTGTGTAGCTTTGGGGCTCTGTGCTATCGTTCCTCCATGCGTTGGTCGGGCTCTTTCCCCAGCCCGTCCGCTATGGAAGGAGGGGGTAGTTTTGCTTCCATCTACGAGGGATAATTGATTTCTGACCAAAGGGGGGAGATGTCTGACCAAGGCCCTTTTTATATACCCCCCGGTTTTTTGAAGGGAGCATGTTAAAAGGGTAGCCCCCGGGGTTTTTGGGGATTGCAAGCCCTGGACTTTCCAGAATAGCCCTCAGTCCCTTTTTTCCAAAAACCCCTTGAAAGACTTTTCACACCCCCCCCAGTTTATGAGAAAATTGTCCCTATTTCCCCTTGGGTTGCATCTAAAAGGGGGGGAAAAAAAAGGGTGTCAGGAGTTCCCGGGGAAACCTTTTTTTGCAAGAGAGCTGGGCCCTTTTCCCCAATCAAGACAAAACCTTGTAACTCCCCCTTTTGGGGCCTTACAAGCAAAAAACCCGCCTTGGGGTTTTTGGAACGAAATTTTTCCCCCCAAGGGGGCTTCTGTAAACTTTTTTTGAAGCTCTGCCCCCCGGGATTTGCAAAAGGGAGGAAGGGGCGGGTTCGTAGGAAAGAAAGCTTTTGGGTTAGGCAAGGGGGAAAAAGATCCCTAGGCGTGAGGGTTGAATCCAAATTTTTCCTCAAAGGGGGGTTCAGGGCCCTAGTGGGTCATCGTTTTGGATAAAAGGGGGAAAAGGGAAGGGGCCCGTAGTTGCATGTACTCGAAACTTTTACTTAGGGGAAGGGGGGGTTTAGTTAGGGATCAGTCATTGGCCGCACCCTCGCCCCTGACATAAAATTTTCCTTTGCCAGAAATTTGGAGGGGTTTTTATTTGGGCCCAAAAAAGGGGGAACCCCAGACCACCCGGGAGGGAACAGAGGATTGCCCTTTTTAAAGGGGTAGGGGTTCCTTTGGGGGTCTATAAGCCCCCTCAGAGGGTTTTGGATTTCCCCTGTTGGGTTTGTCAGGGTAGGGAGGGTGGTGAAGGCCCAAATTTCTGGGGGGTCCAAGATTTGGGAGTCTAATGTCCAGGGGGAGAGGCCGGGAAAGCAGGGGCACAAATCCGGGCTATTTGAACCCACTGGCCCCTAAAGAGAGACCAGGGCCCCCGGGGGTCAAGGGAGATTTTCCCATCCCTCATTTTTTTAGAGTAGTTGATTTTTATAATTAGACCCCCGGCTGAAACAGCCGTCAGAATCAGAGAGGGAAGCAAAGGGTTGGAGGGTCACGAATAAATAAAGAGATAAACTGCAAATGCAAAAACTTTTGAGCCTTTTGCCCACCTATACGTTCCCCTTTTGTTACCCGGGTTGGACCTAATTGATTCCAGAAAGTGCCCCATCACCAAAACATTTTGAAAGGGGGGGATAGGGGGCCCACCCCTGCCTCCCCGTTTTTAATGACGGGGGATTTCTGAAAGAAAACCCCTTCACTCTAACCCTCCCAAAAGGCCCCGGTACAAGGACATTCCCTTTTGGTTTGAAGTTGGGCCCCCCAAACCCCAGCCCGTTCCAAGGTTGATACCGGGAAACCCCAAAGGGAAAATCCTGTCAAACTTTTTTCCGCGTCTATTATTTGGACCATCGGGGGGATCTGCTGCGAGCGCGCATAAGGATTATGCCCCGAATTTTGAGAGTTTGTCCCGGGCCCCCCCTCCCGGGGACAAAACCCCCCCGGTCGGGTGGCCAGGGAAGGAAAGTGGGCATTGAGGCAAATTTCCCAAACATTTTGGGCCCAAAGTTTTTAAAGGGCCCCAAAATTTAAAAGGGATAGGGGTTTCTATAATTTCCCACACACCGAGGGCCCTTTACCGGGTTTTTGGGAAATCAGGGCCCACGGTGCTCTAAAAGGGAATCGCCGGGGAAAAGGGCGAAAAAGGTGAGACAGATTTAAAAGGGCCCTTTGCAAAAAAGAGCGGGTTAAAGAGATGAACCCAAGTTTTTTAAAAATTTTTGGCAGTAAAGGGCCCCGGGGCCCGGGTTTTTCCCCACCTGGGGGGCCTCTTACCACCCGCGAGTTCCTTTCCCCGGGGAAAGGGGGGGCTCCAAGCCATTGGTTTTCCAAATAAAAGGAAACCTGGAGGGGGGGGAAAAAATCGGGCGGGGGAGGGGGGGGGGGGGGGCCCCGAGGGAAATTGATACACCCTAAAAATAATGGGAGTGAAATTTTTTTGGGGCTATTTTCAGTGGTCGTTTTAAACCCCGACCCCAAAGGGGGGTTTTGATCCCGGGAAAATAAAAAAGAGGATGATTTTTGGGAACCCTTGGGGTTTTTTGAAAGCAGGTATCCACTTTTTTTGCCAAATCGTAAAGTTTTTTTCGGTTAGTTTGAATAAAACTTCCCGGAGGATTTAAAAAAAGTTTGCGGAACTCAACCCTTGCCAATAACAATTCGTGGAACGGGAGGAAAAAGGGCCTTTGTTTATGAATTTAATTCCAGGGGGAAGCCCTTCTGGAGGGAAAGGGAAAAAACAGCTACGGGAAGGGTTTTTTTTTAACCCTGCTACCAGTGTTTAAAATTAAGCCCCCTTTTGCAACAAAACATTTCAAGGCCCGCCCACTGTACTATAGGGGCTGTAGAGTCCCCTTCATGGTCAGAGACAAAAAATGCCCCAAGGGGCCCGTTGCGGTCTCCAAAAAGACTAAATTTCGCATAACAGAGTTTCATTAAACCCCCAAATTTTTTTGGGAAATGGGGGCGAGGAGGGTGATGGAGAAACATAAAGATCGGGGCTGATGGGCCCAAAGAGAATTTTTCCAATGGGGGTTTATTTCTCAACCTTGAAAAGCGCGGGCTGCAGAAAGGTTATAAACAAACCCTTTACTGTACAGTTATGCAGGGAAAAAAAAGTATAATCCTTGACCATGGGGTGCTGAAGTCTCCAACCGTCACAAAGCTGAAAACCCCAGTAGGTTTTTTTTAACCTTTTTAATGGCTAGTAGGGAAATCGAGGACCGGGCCCGAGGGTTATCCCATGGAGGGGTCAAGGGGAAGATTTTAAAATACCCCAGAAAAGCAGAGTACCTTTTGGTGTAATGCGGGCATCCAAAAATTTTTAGTTTAAAAAGGGGAAACCCGGCCTTGATTTGGGGCCCTAAACCCTTTACAAAAATGAAAAATGACCCTGAAGGGGAAAGGGGGGGGGTATGAGGTATCTAGCTTCTTTGTCAATTACGCAGTTTCCCCCCCTATTAGGTAGGGATTTTGGGGAATTCAAAAAGCAAACCTTTAAATTTTTGAATTAGAAAAATTTTGCCGTTCCATGAGGAAAATATAGTTTTTTAAGAATCGGGGCCGATCCCCACCTTGAAGTGGGGTTTTCCCGCAGGGGGACAGAATCTGAACTTTTTTACGATGGAAAAAAGATAAAGGACTTTAGACCTCTTCGAAGGGGAAATTGAGGCCCCTTGGGAAATTAAAAAGGGGGCTATGCAAAGGCTCCCATCCCAAAGCCCTGGGGGGTCGGGGGGAGGGGTCAAGGGCCCCAGGGGGGCCCCGCAAAAACCAAAAGCAAAGAAAGAAAGAGAGAGAGAAGAGAAGGGAAAAAAAAAAAGGAAAGGAGAAAAGGAGGAAGGGGGGAGGAGAAACTCTAAAGCAGGAAAAAAACACCCTGCGGAGTATACTAACAAACAAATGCCTAGCAACCAAGGAGTATTCCAGATCAAAAAAAACGGAAGGACCGGGAAACTCCTTAACCACTTGGGGGGGTTCGTAAAAACTAGCAGGTCGTTTTAAAAAGGCTCCCGGGTTTAAAATAGTACCCTGGAGATACATTCAATATCCAGCCAAAAAAGAGGGCAGCCCTTTAAAGGGGGAAAAACTTGGGGTTAAAGGGGGAGAACATGGGGCGATTGAAAAAAAAAAAAAAAAAGGGGTGGGGCCGTCTTGGGGGGCCCCCCCCCCCCGAAAAAGGGGACTCTCAAAAAGGAGGGGGCTGGTTGGGGGGGCAGTTGTATCGTAATTAGGTATGTCCCCGCACTTGGGGGGGCTTTCCCCCTCTGCCTTCTGGGGGTAGGACCGGGGGAGTTCCCACGTTGATCAGCCCGGGGGGCGACCCGCATTAGGGTTCCTTGAGAAGGGGGAAGAGATGGAGGGCCATTCCGGTAGGGGGGATGTCCGGCAAACTTCAAGTCACGAAAGAAAAGCAGGGGGGTCTTTTGGGGAGCGCAGGGGGCGGTGTGTTCCCCTTTCCCAGCAATTTAAAGGGGAAAGGAAAACCCCAATATACCCGAATGTTCTTATCTTTTTGGGGGGTTAAGGAGAGGGGGTTCGTGGGCACTTTGAGCCAAGGTTTTGGCGGGATAAGTCCGGAAAAGACTTGTAAGGGGTGTCCATGATGGAAACTGGCGCCCCTACGGAGGCGCTGCATTTAAACCCTCCTTGAGAAACCCAAAAAATTTAATGTGGAATCAAAATCTCTTGGGTTGGGAGGGGGGTCCCTTGCTAGCCGGGCCCCAATGCTCTGTGCACCTATCAATTTTAAGTAGGGTCCGGGCCCCATCCCGGATTTCAATTTAAGGGTGGGAGAGATGGAGGGAATTTAAATTTCCCACGCTGCCATGCTTCTGGTAGACCCGAATTCGAAAAGGGTTTTTTTCTGCCCGGGCCCTGGTTTTTAAAATTTTCTAAGTGTTGTTGGAGATGGAATAATTGAGTGGAGTGGTGCTGAACCGTAGATTGCAAGGTAGATAAGGAAGATGCAGAAGTTTCTTGAGCCTGCTTCATGGTATCCACCCTAGTAGAGAGCGATGAGAGGTCAGAGCGGAGGTTGGTAGCTTCTTTTCGCCACTCGTCCACCAGTCGAGATGTCATAGCTGAAATGTCCTGGCGAGTAGGAAGGTGCTGAATCAGTAGCTGGAGGTCCGCATAGGTGACCAGTTTGGTGCCAGGTAGAGCCGTGGAATCAACTTGTAGTGGCGGAGGGCCACTGTAAGGGGTGCAACCGGAGTTGACAACAGATGGATCAGGCATGAGAGAAGAAGAAAATGGTTGCACCCCAGCTGGACTGGTACGAGAGTTCAAGTCCGGAGACACATGAGTGTGGCTGAGACAGACCGACGAGACAGGAACATGGTAAGAGGAACCTTGGGTGGCAGAAGTTTGGGTCCCGTAGGAGGGTGACCGGGATCCACGGCTAGGGGGGTCAAGCCATGAGGAGCCGGTCGACCATGCAGGTGATGCTGCAGGAGCCGCACTCCGGAGGGCATAAGATCCGTCACGCACGGTAACCGGAGGAGGGTCCGTCCATGACAGGTTAGTGGAGGGTTGGGAGGAGCCCCGGTGCGGGCTAATGGATCCTGGAGATGTGCCCCTTGATGGAAAAGGCTGGCTAGCCGGGGAAGGGCAAGCACCAGAGGGCCCACCCAAGTCGACATCTGGAGACGGGTTAAGGGAGGGATCCAGTCCCCTAGAGACATGATGTGTGAGGCCTTGCATGGTAGGGATATTGGGGTCAGCACAGGGGCCTGCAGGGTCATGAGCCAGTGAGGTAGAGGAGTCCAGAATGTCCATAGGCTCTTTTGCAGAGACCTGTGGGAATATAGGTGGTCTCACTGCTTGGCCCAGGGATGGGGGACTAGAGGGAGAGTAGGCCCGGAAGTTCCAGCGCAGCCCCCCATTCCCGGGACCTCTAAGCTCCTGTCGGAGCATGATGGATCAGGCATCCTCACGGCAGCCATCTTGGAATGAGGTTCAACAGGGCAGCATGGAGAGGCACTGCAGGCTGCCCCCGATCCCTGCTGGATAGGGATGGTCGGAACCCCGGGAGGATCAGCTGGCTGCGGTGTCGGCAGGTGAACCAGAGGCAACGCTGGTGAGGCAGGCGCCAGGTTCAGGGATGTCACATGTCCCGGTGCATCGAGCGCGTCCTCGGGCGCAGTGGAGAGACGCTCCAAGAGAGGCTGCGTGCCCGCCGGGGATTCCCGCGTCGCTCCCCACAGTGCATCCCACAGCCGCAGTCAGGTCCGCGCAGTGGGGCCGCCGGCTTCTCTCCTCCGGGTCGTCAATGCGCGTCAGCGGAGGGGGCCCCGCAGCTTGTTGCGTGACCGCAGTGATGGAAGGTGAAGCTGCAGGTAAGGGACTGACGGGAATCCCGGCTCCTCTTCTCCGATGGCTGGAGCGGGTGGCAGGAAGGTCAGGCTGCAGGGCGGGTGCTTGAGAGGCTGCTTCAGCTATGCGAGCCGGGCAGCCATCTTGCAGGGCCTCGCTGCTGCCGGCATCTTCCTCGGGCATTAGGACAGAATATCGCCCGAAGTAACGGGAGATGTCACCTTGGCTGGGTTCAGGAGTGTGCAGGGGATCCTTTTTTCCCTTTTTTGACACTTTCCCCATGATGAGAGGTGATAAAAGGCTGGATAAGACAGCAAGTGTGCAGGAGCTCTGGAGAATTGCTGCTTCACAGAGCCATGTCAAGCCACCCCCCCCCCCCCCCCCCCCTCCATAATATTTTTACCCCTAGGACTGTAACAATTACAGGGGAGCCTCCTCTATGTCTGGAGAGATGAAAGTTTCCACTTTATCACAGACGAGGTTTCTTTCCTGAAAGAGGGTGTAAGGAGCCCGGGGGCCACAGGAGGTTGTGATGATGGAGTCAATGACCAAGTTCCAGAAGGGCTTGAAAAATATAATATGATAGTATGTTCACACGGCTTATTTGCAAGCGTAATTTTTGCCGCGTATTGTGCTTTATATACGGCGAAATGTGCTCCGCAATTACGGTAACTCATAGCTCTCATAGAGAACTATGAATTATGCCTCTTCTACCTGGGCGTACCCCGTACGTGGGGGGAGAATTGAAATGTCAATTGGTCGTGGCGCTTACGCGCCACTGACAATGCCTGTCTATGGGGCCGGACGGGTGCTGGCCGCCCCGTGCTTTGATCAGCGCGTGCCTCCAAAACACCCCGCGTATTGGGGCACGCACTGTAGGTGCCCCCGATAAGCCATGTGAACATACCCTTAGGGGCCGTTGACACGGCACAGGACAAATACCAGTTGGTTTATCCCTGCACACGGCCGCAGAGGGGCGACTTTTCTCCGCGATTAGCCCTCCCCCTTCCCATAGACATGTTCATATTCCGTCCGAAAACCGGACGGAAGAATGAACATGTCCTATGTCTTTCGGGCGGCCGGCGGTCTAAAAAGCCGCCGGGTGGAAAGCCCGCGCATTGGGGACTGCTGCACAGATTTTCCATAGAGCCCCGTGTAAATAGTTTTCCCCAGGTTTGCAGTCGTTTTTCAAAACCGAAAACCGTCTGAAAAACCGTGTGAAAACCCATGCCGTGGGGACAAGCCCTTACAGTTTATAAATTCTGGAGATCGGATGTTGACCTGGGGATTTATTCTGTTGCCAGATTTGGGAAGAAAATTATCCTCTTGTATGGGACAAATGGCATCGTCATATAAGGGGTTTTGCCAGGGGTGTAACTAGAGAAGTCTGGGCCCCAAACACGAACATTTACCGGGACATGTGGTTTCTAGATAATACAAGGGGCAAATACCTCGCCATGCATATCTCCATCAAAAAAATCCACTTTAGCAATACTATTATTACCAATAGCTCTTCTAGATAAGGACCTGATTATACCGCCTGAACATAACCACAAATTACCACCTCATAGTGACTAAATAATACCCCTATACTATTACTGAATAAAGATCAGTATACAAGACAGATATTTCCGCCATATAGTGACCATTTAGTGGTAGGTGTTCACAGGTGCCATACAGACTATATATTACCCCCATACAGTCACCATATAGTTGTAGGTACCAGTGTACACAGGCTCTGTAGACATATAAGTGACTCACAGGTGGCGTTTCTCTGACAAGTCGTTGACTTTCCCTTTTGTTCTGCATCCGGTCCAGTCCGCCATCATGACTTCTCCCGGCCACCACTTGTCCCTGCAGATTTGGACACAAATATCTTAGAATCCGCACTTTTCCAGCACCTCACTGCCTGCCGCCCAGCTCTGTACAAACATCCCAGGGGTGGGAGAGGGGCATAGGCCATAGCTTAGAGGCCCTGTCTCCTAGAGGGGAAGAACAGAGGATTCACCCTCTGGAGATTGCGTTACAGCTATGGCCTGTACCCCTCAGAATCCTATTACCAAGTAGGTAGACCCCATTAGGTAGATTGGTAGGCTCCAGGTAGTTAGGCAGTACATAGGCCCCAAGTAGGTAGGCAGTACATAGGCCCCAGGTAGGTAGGCAGTACATAGGCCTTAGGTAGGTAGGCAGATTGGTCCTAGGTAGGTAGGCAGTAGTTAGGCAGGTCTCAGTTAGGTAGACAGGCTACAGTTAGTTAGATTGGTCCTAGGTAGGCAGGTCACAGGTAGGTAGGCAGTATATAGGCCCCAGGTAGGCAGTACATAGACCTCAGGTAGGTAGGCAGATTGATCCTAGGTAGGTAGGCTGTAGTTAGGCAGGTCTCAGTTAGGTAGACAGGCTACATATAGGTAGATTGGCCCTACGTAGGCAGTAGTTAGGCCCCAGTTAGGTATGCAGCCCCAAGGTAGGTAGGTAGGCTGTAGGTAGATCCCAGGTAGTTAAGTAGGCAGTAGGTGGGCCACAGTTAGGCTGTATGTTGGCCCCAGGTAGCTAGATAAATAGGCTATGGTTGGGGCCCACATAGGTAGGTAAATAGGCTATAGGGAGCCCAAATAGGCAGGCAGACTTTAGCTAGGCTACATGGGGCCAATTTAGGCAGGCAGGATTTAGACAGGCTATAGGGGGCCCCAGATAGACAAGGTTTAGATAGGCTATAAGGTCCCCATATAGGCAGGCAGGGTTTAGGTAGGCTACAGGGGGCCCCAGATTGGTAGGCAGGCAGTGTTTAGGTAGGCTATAGGATCCCCATATAGGTAGGCAGGCAGGATTTAGGTTACTATAGGGGCCCCATGCAGACAGGCAGGGTTTAGGTTACTATAGGGGTCCATGCAGACAGGCAGGGTTTAGGTAGAGTATAGGGCCTCATATAGGTAGTCAGGCATGGTTTAGGTAGATATAGAGCCCCATATAGGCACGCAGGGTTTAGGTAGCTATAAAGACCTTAAACGGCCAGGGAGTGTTAGGTAGCTATTGGGGTCAAAATTTTAAAGGCAGGAGGGTTGTTAGCTTAGGAGCCATATAATTAAACGGGAGGGGGCTAAGTAGCTAAGGGGGCCCTATATGTCAACAGGCAGGGTTAGGGGGAACTAAGGGGCCCAAAATAGGGGGCAGGCAGGGTCTAGGTAGCTTTTAGGGGCAATATAAGCAACGGCAGGGTCTTGGGAGTATGGGGCCATTTTAGTAGGAGGGGCTAGGTACTATAAGGGCCAATTTTTAGTCAAGCAAAGGGTTTAGTAGGGTATAGGGGCCAATTAAGCAGGCAGGGGCTAAGTAGCTATAGGCGCCTTATAGGCAGGGAGGGTCTAGGTAGTATGGGCAATAAATTAATAAAGGGAGGGTCAGGGGTATGGGGGGCCTATAAGTCAGGAGGGAGGACTTGGTAGTTAGTGGCCATTTCAGTCAGGAAAGGGAGAGTCTAGGGAGCTAAGGGGGCCATATATAGTAGGAGGGTCTAGGGAGCATAACGGGGCCATAATAGTGTCAGGGAGGGTCTAGGTATCTAAGGGGCCAAAAAATGTGCGGGTCTAGGTATCAAAAGGGGGGCCTTTTTAAAAGGGGAGGATGTTTTAGGGCATAGGGACCAAATAGTCAGCAGGTTTATTTGCAAGGGGCCATTATAGTCAGGCGGGTTTTTGGGGGTATGGGACAAAATAAAATTTAGGAAGGTAGGGTTTTTAGGTACATAGGGGGGCCATATATATCAGGCCCCGGGTCTAAGTGCTTTAGGGGGCCATATATAGTAGGGCGGTTTAGGTGGCTATATGGCCTATAAGTCAGACAGGTTCTAGGGGGCTAAGGCGGGGCCCTATATGTAAGCAGGAAGGGTTTAAGTAGCTATAGGAACCATAATAAACAGGCAGGGTCTAGGTTGCTATGGGGGCCAAAAATATTCAGGAGGGGTTTTAGGTTGTTTAGGGGGGCCCTTTATTGCAGCAGGCAGGACTAGGTAGCTATAAAAGCCATTTTTAGTCGGCGGTGGGTCAGGTAGCTATAAAGGGCCATATATTGGCAGGCAGGGGCTAGGTTTTTATAGGGGCCAATATAAAGTCAGGGGGAGGGGTTAGTAGGTAGATTAATTTTAAAAAAATAAGAAATCACTCACCTGTCCATGATCCCTTAATGCGACCAGCTCAGCTCCCGGCCAATCTGTGCTCGGCTTGAGCAGCGCGATGATATGCTCATTGCGCGCCCCCAGTCGGCCCTAAAACCCGGGGTTTGCCTGCGTACGCCTGCAACACCGAGCGGCCTCCTTGAACGCTCCGGGGGCCGGGGGGCGTTTAGAGGCGCATGCGCCGGGCCCCCGCAGCTCCACCCCCCCGGCGTGAACTGTTATGTTCTTTTCCGGCGGGGTACCAGGGGATAGACGTGGTTTGAGCTCCCCCAAAGGACCCGGGGGGCCCTCTTCACATCTGTTCCCCCGGTAATTAGCCCCTGGGGTTTTTCCCTTTTTGGGTCAACACTGTAGGGTTTAGGTTGGACCAATGGGCTGTTTTTTTTTTCTACCATGTTTTTTTTATATATTATAATATATTTTTACAAAATATAATTTTTATATATATAAACAAAAAACCTATATCCCCCAAAGGAACACCTACTGTGACTTATCTTGGCTTGCGTTTGATGCTGAAAGCAGGAAGTGGTCATATTAATATGCCTCAACTGTTTGTGTGTGTGTGTGTGTGTGTAAAATAATTATTATAATTTTATACACACACACCCAAAAAAAAACACACTATAGACAGGAACCGCCACTTTGCTTCACACCAGTAATGGTAGTTTTCTCTTTCCATTTAAGCTTGCCCGCGCTTTTTGGGATAAAACCCCAGCCCAGTTTTGGGTGAAGAGGGGGGGCCTTGCTGTGGCCCCCCTCACAGCTGCTTTTGAAGCAGTTCACCCGGGCATTATTTACTTACTCTTCCCCGGCACTGTGATCGGAGCAGTCGGGCCCTTCCCTCCTCTTTTGCCCCCTGGCCGGAACGACTAATTAAATAGTGAGGTCCCCCACAGGGGGGGGGGGCTTTACTGATTCAAATTGTCCTGCATCCCCCTTTGGGCCCGACCGTGTGGGCAGGAAAAGGGGGAGGGCCCGGAAAAGGCGACAGCTCCGGTCGAGGCGCGGGGAGAAATAATGAATATTAACTGCGGCTGCCCTTAAAATGGAAGCGGGCCCCCTGTTTTTACATTGTGGGCAGTGTAAAAATCACAACTGCTAGATGCATTGTTTGGGTCCGTCTAGATGTCCCCAAATATGCATCTAAGAACTTTCTGCTCACATGGACCCAACACGCCTTGTGAACATACCCTTAGTGTATTTCTATTTTCATATAAGCGGGAAGTTGTATATATGCATGTACATTTACATAGCCATTATGAATGTGTATATAGTGAGTAAATGTTTATAGTAAATATTCCCCTTAAGGTAACTACATAACCATAATTCCTAAAAAACCCATAGACTTTAATGGGCATATCAATAGGTTTATATCATCAAAGTTTTGGTAGATACAGGAACTGGAAACCAGAAATGGAGAACTGATCACACCTGCGCATTGACTCTCCATTTTGTTCTGTGGGTTTGGGATGGGAGTATGGGTGAGTTAGTGTGTTCTACTGTACTTGTAACTCCCATAGAACAGAATGGAGAGTTATGCAAGGTGTGATCAGTCCCCCATTTATGAGCCAACATCTCTGGGGCCAGTTCCCCGGTGATGAGGTTCCCGAGGTGGCACCTGGGACCTATCAGACTTTGGTGGTATATCTTATAAAATGCCATTAACCCCTTCCCGACATAGGGTGTATGCATTTCGCCCTAGCGGGAAGTGACTTCCCGACATTGGACGTATGCATTTCGCCTGGCGATCGCACGGGGCTTGCGGGCGGAGCGCGGCCGGGATCGCGACATGGAACCAGCGGTAAATTACCGCTGGGGTTCATGCCCCTAATCACCCCGGCCGGAGTGGGCTCCGGACGCGGGTGATTAACGCTTCATTACCGCAGCCTGTCATGGCCGCGATTAATGATGCCGCAGGCAGGAGGAGTGAGCTCCTCTGCCCACGATCGGCGAGGCAAGCGGCAAAGATTTCCGCTCGCCCTCTCCTACCGGGGAATCCCCGGGGTGCCCTTTCTGAAAGCATCCGGGTAGTCTGGGGGGACTCACCATGCCCCAATGCATTTGTGGGCATGGTTGTCACTAGTTGCCATGGCGACCTATGCACAGCAGTAACGCTGTACACAGATCGCCTCTTCGACAGCAATCTAATTGAAGTGCTTTTCCCCAGTGGAATTTGCAGTTACAAATCCTCACTGGGGGAAAATTAAAAACAATGTGAAATAGTAAAAAAAACAAAGTTAAAACACAAACAAAAAATAAAATTTAAAAACACATACCACTGCCCTTTTCCCCTTTACAAAACCGCCAATCGCCCCAAAAAAAGATCAAAAATAAATAAAGTACCCATATTTGGTAATCGCCGCGTGACGTAACGATCAACCCTATAAATCTGTCCACGTTTAATTAACCCGTATGGTGAACGCCGTAAAAAAACAAAAACATTAAACAGTCACCACAGAATTGCGATTTTTGGTGCATCCTGCAGCTCATTAATGGAATAAAAAGCGATCAATAAAACTCATATAAACGGCCATAGTTGTACCAATTAAAACGTCAGTTCTCCGCAAAAAAAAAAAGTTCTTACACGTCCTCTGTATACGGAAAAATAAAAACGTGAGGGCTATCAGAAGACAGCGATGCAAAATATTATTTAACACAATAAAAACACTATTTTTTTTTTTAAAAAGTGCTTCCAAATTAAAAAAAAATATATAATAGGGTTTCGCCGTAAATCGTATCGACCTGAGGTAAAGCTAAATGGTCATGGATACTTGCTCGTTGAGTGCTGTGAAAAATAAAAAAAAAAAACACTATAGGGATTGCAGTATTTTCTTCACCATGCCTTCCAAAAAACGGGATTTAAAAATGATAAAAAAAGGTCTTGTCCCCCAATATGATACTATAAAAATGTCGACTCAACCCGCAAAAAACCAAGCCCCTACACAGCTCCGTACACAGAAAATAAAAAAGTTATGGCTCTAGTCTATGGCGAATGCAAAAACGTGTTTTCCTTATTGAATTAAAAAGTGTTTTATTGTGTAAAAAGCAAGTAAAACATAAAAAAATTACAAATTGGGTATGCTGTAATCGTATCGACTGCTGAGTAAATATAGCATGTCAGCTATACTGCACGGTGACAGCTGTTAAAAATAAAAATAAAAAATCAACTTACCAGGAATGCTGTATTTCTGTTCAAAAACTGCCTACAAAAAACCTTAATAAATAGTGATTCAAAGCGGCATTGCCCCCAATAATGGTACTAATAAAACGTCAACTCATTCCCACACAAAAACAAGCCCATAATCAGCTCGTATACAGAAAACTGAAAACGTTATGGGCTATCAGTAACAGGACAACATAAAAACCGCAATTTTTTTATCAGACCTATTTCAATTGTGTAAAAGAAAATAAAAACCATAAAAAAATCTATATAATAAATCTATATCATAGCAATTGTACAGACCCCACATAGCTAAGAGTATCCTCATCATTTATACTGCATCGGCGATCGTTCGTAAAAATTGAAGCACCAAAAAACAATGGCGGAACTGCGGTTTCCCTCATTTTCATAGCCAATGAAAAAAAACAATTTGGAACACTGTGCACCCAAAACTGCACAATACACCCCTAGATGAGATCTATGAGGGAGGCTGAATCCAAAATGGGGTGACTTCTGGAAGGTTTCACCTGTTCTGGTATTTTGGGGGCTTTGTAAATGCGACATGGCCCCACCAAAATCTGCGTTCCAAAATCCAAGTAACACTCCCTCCCTTATACGCCCTGCCATGCGCCCACACAGCAGTTTACACCCACATGTAGGGTATTGCTGAACTTGGAAGAAATTGCGTAACAAGGTTTTGGGTGTTTTTTTACCAGGATGCCTTGTAAAAATTATAAATTTTCAGCTAAAATTGCAGATTATTGGAAAAAAATGTTTTTTAAAATTTTCACAGCCTAACGCTAAAAATTTTTGTGACACACCTGTGGGGTCGATATGCTCACTACACCCCTGGATATATTCCTTAAGGGGTGTAGTTTCCAATATGGGGTATTTTTAGGGGAGTTTATTAATTTTTAGCACCTTAGGGTGTCCGCAAAACTGAAATGGCCCCTAAATAAAATCGTAATGAAAATGAGACCCCAGAGTCCAGTAGGTGCTCCTCCTATTCTGGGGCTTGTGGTTGAGCCAAATAATGCACTAGGGCCACATATGGGATATCTCTGAAAACGGCAGAATCTGGGGAATCAATATTAATTTGCATTTCCCTGATCACATTTACCGTATTCTTGTGAATAATGCATAAAAATTGAAAATCTGCAAAAAAAGTAAAATTTTGAAACTTCACTTCCACTTTGCTTTAATTCCTGTGAAACACCTAATGGGTTAATAAACTTCCTAAATGCAGTTTTGAATACTTTAAGGGGTGTAGTTTCTTAGATGAGGTCATTTATGGGGGTATCTAACATACAGGTCAATCAAAGTCACGTTAGAACTGGACTGGTCCCTAAAAAATGTGTCTTGCAAATTTTGTTGAAAATTTGAAAATTACTACTAAATTTCTAAGCCCCCTACAGTCGTAAAAAAAAAAAAAGACATTTAAAAAATTAGGCCAAACTACAGCAGACATATGGTAGATGCTAGTTATAAACTATTTTGAGTGGAATAACTATCTGTCTTACATGCAGAAAATTTTGAAGTTTTAAATTGGTAAATTTTTCAAATTTTTCACGATTTTTTTGATATTTTTCACAAATAAACAAGCATTTTTGGGACCAACATTTCTTACTATCTTAAAGCACAGTGTCACGAGGAAACAATCTCTGAATCACATGGATAGGTTAAAGTGTCAAAAAGTTATTCTCACATAAAGTGACACATGACAGATTTCAAAAATGGGGCTCTGTCAGAGAGGCCAAAACTGGCTCCGGCGGTAAGGGGTTAAATTCTTTGTCATATGTTTATAAGTGACATAGAATAAGGTTTGGTAGGCACTGTAATGTTTTGAAATGACATAAATGTGTGTAATAGGGTTATTTTTCCTGGAAGTGTTTGTAATATGAAGTACTGTATTTATCTATACTGAATAATTGTTAAAAACAAAGGAAATTGCAATTCAATGTTTCCAAATGCTAATTTCTGCCCTTTGAGAGAAATCATCTATTTGAGCATCATTTCAGCAGTTCTGTATTAGCCAGGACTTCAGGCGAGGACTTCAGATGGTGTTCTCATTTCTGACAACTTTAAAGGAGCACTCTAGATTTGCTTTCTTCAGTCCATTAGTAATTACTTTAAGGTATGCAGTAGTGCCATTACTTTTGCTTACCTACAGCTGAATACAGGATTTCTCAGTGCTGCCACTGGGTCATGTACTGTGCACTCTGAGTAACTGCATGGCTGTGTGACCCAGAAGTGCATTCCTATTGGAGGTTCAAAGTCTGTCCCTTAGGAATGCATAATGACACAGACTTCCTGTCATTATCAAAATCACAGTGTCTTTCTGCTAATCAGAGTGCAGGTCATGTGACCTAACAGAGACTGATGCATCAACCATAAATCATGTAAAAAAAAACTTGGAGTGGTTGCTTAAACCTAGTCAATCATATAGCCAGATAGAATAAAATTAAGTCACATGCTTGGCTGCATAGCTAATGTTATATCCAGCAGAAAGAAAAATATTCTGACCCCACTATACAGAGTTTTAGGAGCCGTTCAAACGGCACAGTGTAAATACCGTTCGGAAATCCCGACCAGTATTCACACTGCTTTTGGGCCACCGGTGGGGGGAGGGGGGGTGGCTTTTCTCCGTGGTTTGTGAAGAGAAGCCCTCCCCCTTCTCATCCACATGTTCATATTCCGCCCGAAAACCCGTCAGAGGAATGAACATGTTGAATGCTTTTTGGACTGCCGGCGGTCTGAAAAACTGCCTGTCGGAAAATCCGTGCAGTGGGGACTGTTGCACGGGTTTTCAATAGCAATCCATGTTTATGGTTTGTCAGCCGGTTTACAGACGGTCTTTAAAACCGAAAACCGTCTGAAAAAACGTCTGCAAACCCTTTCCGTGGGGACAAGGCCTTAGTGAGATAACATGTGGAATGCTACTTACAGTTCTGGAGACCACATCTACTAAAATGCATTGAGAAAATAGAATGGATCCAAAGACTACAAAAATAGTGGAAGGTCTAAAAGACAAAACTTATGGGGAAAGACTTGAAGAACCTAACTTGTATAGTCTGGAGAAAAGCATTGAAAGAGGAGACAAGATCAAAACCTTTACATACTGTATGTTAAAAGTGTAAGTAAGGTTCAGGAGGAAAGTATATTTAATAAGAAGCTAAGCAAGAACAGAGGGGTACAATTGAGATAATCCTTCAAATAGAATACAATGGAGTGGCACTCACCAGTCTTTTTCCTTCAAATATTTTATTACAATAAAAACTTACAACTGGGTCGGGAGATGTTACATTACACCAACGATCGTGTCGCGTCTACATCTAAAATGCTTTTCTAAGGATACCTTGTGAAAAGCGTTCAGATGTAGATGCGAAACGATCGTTGGTGAAATGTAAAATCTCCCGACCCAGTTGTAAGGGTTTTTATTGTAATAAATATTTAAAAGGAAAAAGATGGGGATTTCCCACTCCATTGTTTTTCTTTTTAAAGGATTTTTTTGGACTAAATCTTCCCTTTGTGTGGGACTGAGCAAAAACTGGCTCCAGTGTGAATTTTTTTGGCGTTCTATGCTCGTTTTTCCCCCGATTGGGGGTTAATTGCCAACAGTAAGAGAAGGAGTAGTGCTGCCTAAAAGCTTTTTTTGGCACTAACAATCTGAGAAAACTTGGGGGAAAAGAAGGCATTTTTTTAAAAATATATTTTTTTTGTTTTTGGATTTAGATGTTGAAAAAAATTTCCCCAGCAGATCTAGTTTTTGTAATTTAAAATGTGAATATATTGAAAAAATTACACTGACAAGCAAAGGGGGGTTTAACAATGTTTTTTGAACCTTTAATTTTCGGGGCCCCAAATTTCTCCCCAAATTCCACTACCCCTTTTGAAGGGGGAGCTTTTTTTTCATTTTTTAGATGGGGAACATAGAAAATTCATTTTGGGGTATTCAGGGGGTACTTTTTTTTTTGCAATTTAAACATATTAAAATTGCGAAAGTTTGCAGATTTTTTTTCATTTTAAATGTTTTGGGTTACTGTTTTGCCCCTGGGGGGGGGGAAACAATTTTTTTCTTCTTTTTTATAAAAAATTAAAAAACCTGTTCTCACATCCCCCTGAAAGTCATTGCGTTATTGGTTGGCTTTCAAGCAAAAGGTCGATGGTTCAAACCCAAGAGCACCCCTTTGACAAAAGTTTCTCAAGAAAAGAGAACAGCTTTCTTCCAGTTTCTTTTGATATTTATCTTCAGAAAATAAAAAGGGTCCAAACTGCTCATGTGGGGCCCTGACGGGGTTGGAAAAAAAAATTTTCCCAAACCCCAAAGGGAGGTGGAGCCCAGGAAAAAATTTTCTTATTAACCCCTACCCCCCGGGGCCAGTTTTGGCCTTTTGGACAGGGGCCCTTTTTTGGGAAAACTTCATGTGTCACTTTATGTGGGGAATTTCCCCTTTTTGACATTTTAAAACCTATGTTTGTGTATTTTGGGAATTTTTTTTTAAAATGTTTTTTTTTTTTTTTACGATTTTGGGGGGGTTAAAATTTTTAATAGAAAATTTTTCAAATTTTCAAAAAAAATTTCCCAAATATACATTTTTTTGGGGCCCAGTCCTTTTCTAACGTAAATTTGATTGACCTGTATGTTAGATACCCCCAAAAATGACCCTCTTTAAAGAAACACCCCCTTAAAGTTTTCAAAACCGCTTTAAAGGGAAAAGTTTATTAACCCCATTGGGGTTTTTTCAAGGAATTAAAGCAAAGGGGGAAGTGAAAATTTCAAATTTAAACTTTTTTTTGCGGATTTTAAATTTTTTATACTTTATTGCAAAGAAAAATTTAAAGGTGATCGGGGAAAAGGGCAAAATTAATTTTGATTCCCCAGATTCTGCCTTTTTTTCAGAGATATCCCATATGTGGCCCTATTTGCTTATTTGGCTAAACCCACAAGCCCCACAATAGGAGGAGCACCTATTGGATTTGGGGGCCTCATTTTCATTAAAATTTTTTTTTAGGGGCCCCAATTTCAGGTTTCGGAAAACCCAAGGTGCAAAAAACTTAAAAAAACTGCCCAATAAAATACCCCTTTTGGGGAAACTACCCCCCTTTAGGAATTTATCCGAGGTGTAGTAAGTATATGGGACCCCAAGGCGTTCAAAAATTTTTTTAGCGTTCGGGCTCGAAAATAAAAAAAAATTATTTTTTTTCCAATTTTTTTCGGCAAAAATTTTAGCTGAAAATTTTTAAATTTTTTAAAAAGGAATCTTGGAAAAAAAGCCCCAAAATTGTGTTACGCAATTTTTTCCCAAAGGTTCGGAAATTTTCCCCTAAATGTGGGTGTAAAAATGCGGGTTTGGGCAAATGGCAGGGGGTAAAGGGAGGGAGGGGGCGCAAATTTGGTTTTGGGGGCCAGATTTTTTGGTGGGGATGTGCTTTTGGCAAACCCCCCCAAAAAATTTTTACTAAAAACAGGGGGAAACCCTTCCAGAAGTTGCCCCATTTTGGATTAAACCCACCCCTGGGGGGAAATTTTATCTTGGGTGTTTTTTGGCATTTTGGGCGCCAGGTTTTTTCCGTATTTTTTTTTTAGTATTGGGCCAGGGAAAAGGGGAGGGGGGAAACCCCAAGTTCCCCCCCTTTGTTTTTGGGTTTTCATTTTTACAGTATTCGCCTTTTGGGAAATTTGTTGGGAAAAAATTTTTTACTATGGGGATCAGTACTTTTTAAAAAATGATAAAAATTTTTTATTTAGTTTTTTGTTTTATTCCTTTTAAACACAATTAAAAAGGGAGTTTTAAAAAAAATTTGGTTTTTATGTTGTCCTATTTTTGACACCCCAAATTAGTTCTTAATTTTTTTTTATATGGAGGTGTTGGGGGCTTGTTTTTTATGAGATGAGTTGATTTTTTATTGGTCCCGTTGGGGGGCCCATGTGATGCTTTGATCATTTTTTAATTAAGGTTTTTTGGGGGCCCATTTTTTTCCAAAAAAACAGCTTTCCGGGTTAGGGTTTTTTTTTTTTTTTTTTTAATTTTTTTACAGCGGCCCATTTGGGCGGTATAAAGGACTTTTTTGTTTTCCCCTCGGCAGGTTGTTTGGGATTTATACCCGATACCACATTTTTATTTTTTTAATATTTTACTGTTTTTAAAAAACACCCCCCCCCCCTTAAAAAATTCACTTTTTTTTTAAAAAGGGAAAAACGTTTTTGCACCCAACCGAATTTCTGAGAGCCATAATTTTTTTTTATTTTTTTTTTTTTTAGGGAGTGTTTGGGACTTTTTTTCGCGGGGGTGATTTTGGACATTTTTTTTGGTTAACTTTTTTGAGGGGGAAAGTTTTTTTATGATCATTTTTAAAACCCTTTTTTTTGGAAGGCGGGGGGTGAAGAAAATACTGCAATCCTAGCAGTGTTTTTTTTTTTTTTTTTTTAATAGCGTTCACCGTGAGTACCCGTGAAAAAAGTTATTTTATCTGTGGGGTTTAGACGATTACGGTGATACCCCCAAATTTTTGGGGTTTTTTTTTTTTGAAAGCACAAATTTTTTTTAAAAAAAAAGGGGTTTTTATTGTGTAAAACAATAATTTATGCATCGCTATTTTTCTTTAAAAGCCGAACTTTTTACAGAGCTGTGTAAGGGGCTTTTTTTTTGCGGGTTGGGAAACTTGGGGCGTTTTAATTTGGGATCACTTTGATGTTTATATGAGTTTTTTATGCCTTTTTTTCTCCATTTTTATGTGCTTTCAGGTGAACAAAAATCGCCAAAATTTTTGTGAAATGTTTTTTTGGGTTTTTTTTTTCGGCGTTCCCCGTACGGGGTTTAAAAATTTAAAATTGGGGCAGATTTATAGGGGGGGTTTACTAAGCACGGGCGATACCAAATTTTGGGGAATTTATTTAATTTTTTTTATTTTTTTTTGGGGCGATTGCCGTTTGTTTAAAGGGGGGAAAAGGGGGATTTTATGTGTTTTTATTTTATTTTTGTGTTTTGTTTTACTTTTTTACAATTTTTTTTTTTTAAATTTTTTACACTTTTTAAAACTTTTTCCCCCGAGGGGAATTGCATGAACGATCATCGACGTTCTGCAATAGGAGATCGAAAAGCTTATAGCTGTATGGGGTTTTCCATGGCCAAAAGTCGTCACGGGTGCCCACAATGCATCGGGGACGTCCCAGGACAAACCCCGGGTGCTGGATCTCCTGTCGCCCGCAGCCCCGATGTCGGGAACCCCCCGTTTTTCGCGGGCATCGGGGGGTTAATCCCCCCGCGGCCGAAACTTACTCCCGGGCCCTGGGGGATGCGGGCATGTTTGGAGCCGTAATATATGCTGGGGTTTAAAGCCGGTTTTTTGGGGTTAGCGGGGAAACGCGCAAGATGCTTGGGCCTACTCATAAAGGGGAAATTTTGGGGAACCCGTTTCCCGACTTGCCGTAAAAGAGTTCGGCAAATGTTTGGGGGGGGGTTAAACCAAGTTTTAATCATTTTTAAGGCCTATCGAAATTTTGGTGCAACAAACACAGCAGTAGAGGGGGGGTCTTTTGCTTCGCAAAAATAAGAACACAGCTCTAAGGGAAGCACTGTGAGACCCCCATTTTCCCCGGTCTGGAACAGTAGCCCAAAAAAAAAATGCCCAAGCCCAACTTCAATTTCTTTATAAGGGGTTGGGGTTTTGTTTGCAAAATGTATGAAAGTGGAAAATAAAAATTTAATTTTATGGGGGTTAATGGGTTTATATTTGGTCTGGAAGCACAAAAGGGAAAAAAAGGGGGCCCCAAAAGATCGAGGAAATTTTGGGGGAACTGTCTTTTTCAGGGGGAGGAAAACCTGATGTTTGGGGGTGTTTTTTACAGCCCAAAAGTGTTGGGATACTTGACAAGGATCAATGTGTTTTCAATGCTGAGCTTTAAAATGGGTTCCTTAAAAAAAAGAGTTTTCTTTGTACACTTTAGTTTCTATGGGGATGGGAAAAAGGAAAGGAAAGGGGTTCCAGCAGGGGCCAAAGACCCCTAAGCAAATCTCGAGATTGGTGAAGAGTTGCTGGACCCCACAGTCCCCGGACCTCAACCCAATTGAATACTTGTGGATAGGGTTGAAGCAAAAACTGTATTTGTACCCAAGTGAGTTGACCAGTATGTACCAAACCCTTTGGGAACGTGTAAAAAGGGATTGGGATCAGTTTTCAGCCAAGACATTCTTGAATCTGATCAAGAGCCCAGAAGGATTCAGTCAGTGTTGAAAGCCAAAGGTGGATTTAGAAAATACTAACAAAATAATAAAAATATGTAGGCATGAAGAATCCAGATAAGGGTTAATTTCTTCATGTAATTATGCACAAAACAGTAAGTGAAAAGATGATCATTTGCCAGACCCGATGAACAGCCAACTTAAAAATGCCGGATACAGGGGCGTGGCCTGGCCCTTGATGGGGGGGGGCTGTATAGAGGGAGAGCTTTGTGGAAAGAATCTCTGAGAGGCACAAATAAACCCCCATGCTGAGCAGCTAAAACCCGCCCCCTGTCACCAAAATCATTGCTGGACACCCCGTAGTCAGTTTGGACTCTGTGCACTGTGGCTTCCCTTTTTGTACTGAGGTTTAGGGGAAAAACTCCGATCTGCTCCCTTTTGTATCTGGCTGCCGCAGGCTTTCCCCCGGTAATTTGGCCCTTTAGCTTTCGGGGGAAAAGGACGTAATCCGGCATCTCTGTCCCAGCACAAAATGCCAGTACCTGTGACAGTGTCTGAGCCCAACGGGAAAACCCCGACAACATAAGGGTAAGGGGTCTCTTCCCTGGAGATCGTGGGGGCCCCGCAGTGTACCGGCTGCTCCCATGTGGCTTTGGCCATATTGGAAGGTCTCAGCTCCTCACTATTAAAGCAGCATATCTGCTACATGAAACCAGGATAGATCCTTCGTTTTTTTCCCCCAAACTGCTGATTCAATATCAAACTACTACAGGTGCTGTGAGTTTTTTTGGGGGGGAGGGACTTGCACATAGGCTTTTTATCCAGGTGCTAATAAATCTGCTCCTTTTAGCCCCTCTCTCAACAGCTTACCTGGGTGCTGCGGCCCTTCTACCTTTGGTCTGGGGGCATTTTTTGTGGTGGTCTACGTGCTACTTCCACCTCATTCATTATTGTTTCCCCTTTCTTCTCTTCACCAAATCAAACACAAGACATTTTTTGTAAAAGGCCTCGTCTGATCATTACACTGTTTTAAAATTGGGGGCAGCAAAAGGGGTTTTAAAAAAACAAAAAAACTCTGCTCTTAAATTACCTAAAGCCCAAAGGGGGACATGTATGTCGGCTTTTTTCCCTTTTTTCTGACTATAATTGCCCCTGCGTGCCGCCCCGCTGCGGACGACCTCCCATGTGTTGGGCGCATTGGGCGAAGCTTGCCAATTTCTAAGCGCCAAACATGAGGGGGGCTGTGGATTCGGGGGCGGGAACACCACATTCAAAAACACAGATGTTATAATGGGGGTCGAAAAAGTGAGGCGCATTAAAGCTCCGACAGGCGACAATTTAAATTTTGTCTGTCTGTCAAAGGCGTCGAGTTTTTTCCCCGCATTAGACTGCCATTGGCGCCGACTAATGGGGCGCAGTTTTCACGGAAATAAACGTGAAACAGGTGCTCGACACGCCGATCTTTATGCATGTCCCCCCAAGTTCTGATGGGAGGTATCAATAAACGAAAAACTAAACCCACTAAACTCACAGAGTTTTTCCCCCAAACGACTTCTCATTGTCATTCTTTTCAATCAACTCAAGTTCTATAGATATGGACTCGCATGCTCAAATGGAATAAGTTAATCACACAGAACTTAATGCCTCTTCTTCTTGTTTTGGGAAAATATTCAGTCTCACTTCAAACAAATTACAGCTGAATTCCGTTCGGATATACAATCTCTAGTATCAAGAACTGATCATATCGAAAAGAAAATGTCAGAATTTGCAAAATCCCATTACCTGCTCATCAATGCTAACTCGGCCTTGAAAGAAAAGGTGCAAAGGCTGTTGTTTAAACTATTAGATCTTGAGGATAGATCATGTAGAGAGAACACATGTATCCGGAGTGTCCCAAAAACCATTACAGGCATTTCTCACGGATCTCATGGCCTATGTGCTTCCAGATGCTTCCCAGATCGACCTCAGCATTGACCGCATCCATTGTCTAACAAAGTCCAAGCATCTCAACCCCTCGGCCCCAAGAGTTAGCACAGCAAAAATAATTTTCTTTCGGTACGAAGGACAATTTTCTTAGAGCCCTCCGGAGGAACCTCCCTCTGCCGGAGAAATACAGCAAGATCGCAATTTTCCCAGACCTATCTGTGGTCACTATGCTGAAGAGGAAAGAGTTTTCTCATTACACAAAAATGTTTTGTGATCATGGAATCAATTACCACTGGGGGTCCCAGTCAAGCTTATTATCGCCAAAGACGATGTCACTACGATCTGCAAAAATCCCTCCATGGTCAGAGAATTCCTAACCGCTTGTGACCTCCTCCATTGCCCATCTACTACTTCCACGAAGACTCAACGAATTCATCTGGAAGTTATTACTCCACTGTGGTCAAAGAAGCACAGCAGATCTGAAGCAAGATCCAAAGAGTGATTTCATCATCAGTTAAGTACTTCTCTCTATACTTTTTTTTTAGAGCTCGCCAGTCCCCCTGTGTTGCTGGGAACCAAATGTACGCTCACCTCTATTTTTTCTGGCACACCAGTTCCTACCAGAGACTTGTTCTCCCCAGTCGGATCGATTTCCATAGTAGGAAATACAGTTCTCTTTTTTCTTTTTTCAGTTTTTTGTGATGTTTTTATCTTTCGGGAAAATTGTTATTTGTTTCTGTGCCATTTTTACCTTTCGGTAAAATTGTTTTATTCATTTTTGTTTTACTGATTTTCTTTGGTTTAATGAGGGGCCAAACAAAGTCAAATGCACATTTTATATTTCAAACATTTAGCAGCGCAAAAATGGGGGCTCCCTCTACTTCAATATTAATGATAAACGCACTGTAACACCCCCTTAACTTATATTTTATTCACTTATCACAGGATTTAAAATATCGTTTAAAAAAATCCCTTTTTTTTATTTGGGAACGGGAATTAAAATATACATAAAGTTTTCAAGTGCTTAATTACACACCCATTTGGCTTTCCAAAAATATCTTTAAATTCAAAAAAATTTTTTCTTTGTTTTCAACCTTTTTTGTCCATATAGCTGCTTGAGTGCATATCGTGGTAGCAGTTTACCAGCAGCAAGTTTGCCAAATTTCGGGGTCCACCCCCCTTTTCAAGCTCGACTTTTTAAAGAAAATAATAATCCGTAATAAGTGAATGAAACGACTAAGTTCAAGGATGTGTAGCAGTGCTGTTTATTATTTAGTTAATGAGGGACCCCCCAATAATTTGCAATGGGTATTAAAATCTTATCACTAACACAATGGGTGAATTACCCTTTTAAAAAGGGCTACTAGAGAGAGTCTTAAAATCTAAAGTAGATTTAGGGTGACAATATTTTATGGTGCTTAGACGGCAATTTTTCTGCGCATATGAATAGTGTAGAATGCGCCTGATTTATGAACCTGCTCTTCTGCGGGTCATAAATCAGGTGCATTCTAGCGCTAGCGCAGAAATGACAATTCTGACTGAAAGTGGTTTACCTGTTCCAGCAGTTTTGGCCCTTAATTGCCCTACTAAACATAAACTTAGCTTTTATACTTTTTGTGTGCCCCGCCTCCCGCACGGGGGCCCCCCCAAAACAGGGGCATTAAAAGTGCACGGGGTCACAGTTAAGACATAAAAATTTTCCCCTTTCCTTTCACACATCTTCTCCATTAAAAAAAGTGGGGGTAGCAAGTCTTATAATGGATACAATTGCTTTTCTCATGTAAAATCAGTTATTGATCCTAAAAGTAGCTTTATTATCATTCACTGTTTACTGAACGCTGTATCACAATCGCAGCATTATACGCCCCCAATAACCATCAGCTCCGGTTTATTTTCAAAGTTGTCACAAAAGTCAAATCTTCCAAAACAACCTATACTCTGGGGGAATTTCAAATTTAGTTATTGATGCCCAATCTGACAGATCACGAGGTTCCTCTAGAAACCCATGCCAGTTAAATATTTTTGGATGAATAAAATTTACATGACCCATTGCGCTAGTCCCATCTAGAGATGGGCGAATTGATTCTAATGAAGTGGACTTCGTTTAGAATTTCAGGAAAACTTTGGTTCGGAAGAACCAACTTTTGGGGACTTCACGGAACGAGGTTTTTTTGATTGAAAAAAATGGGTGCGAGCACATGGGGTTACATGGGCATAGGGGGAGGAAAAGGGGATAGCCCACATGACATGTGCAGGAGAAAGCCAATAAAAAGCCGGCAATTTTGTGATCACGCACTATATAAGCCGGGGCCCACGCTGGAGCTCATACCCTTCTCCCTGTACTGAGTAGGGGAAAGGGGCTGCCGTGGCTGCTTTTAAAGTATATAAAAACTCATTTTTTACAGTGATTTTTGGGGGGTGACGCTTTTCTCAGAACGCTTCTCTTTTTCTAATTCTGATTTTTTGGGGTATTGGAAAATGAAGTCCATTTTGTGTCAGGCAGCTGGGATAACATTTTAAACTTCGCTCACAGCCATTGAAAATCCAAGGGGTTTCAAACCTGTTTTTGTTGTTTCATTTAAAGAAAACGTTTTTTTCAATCCAAATACCACTTCATTTTTGGGTTTCCATTTTTTTTGCGCAATTTAAATCAGGGTTAAAATTAAACGTTGTTCGCGTTTGGTCACTAAAAAAACATTCTATTTACCGCCAAAAAAGACATTTACCTGTAGCATAAAATTCACAAACGAAGGTTAATTACAATTTTTTTTATGTTGTTTTTTGGGAAAATAACGCCATTTTTAAACACCACAAAGGGGGTAATTTTTGGGTTGCTATTTCTTTGCGCAATTTAGACCGGGGGTTAATTAAGCGTTGTTCTGCTGTTGTGGTCAATAAGGGGGCGAAAACGTTCTAACGAAGGGGAAATTCTTTTTGAATTTCGGGAAAACCTTTTCGGAACGAAGTCGAATTTTGGGGGTACTTCGGTGAAAAGTATCTTTTGTTAAAAAAATGGCGCGAGCAAGGCCCTACAGGGGGCAAAGCACTCGGGGAGGAAGAAGGGCATACCCTGCATGACATGTGCAGGATGAAGCCAATCAGAGACCGGGGGATTCGTGAGTCACCGCACTAATAATTCCGGGCCGTGGAGCTCATCCGCTCTCACTGTATGACAGGGAAAGGGGCTGCCCCGGGTGATTGTTGCTGAAGAACTGATTTTTTTACAGCGATTTTTGTGGGGTGTCTCAGCTTTCTCAGAGACTGCTTCTCTTAATATCTATTTCTGATTTTTTGGGTATTGGGTCGAAGTCCAGTGCATATACATGTTTTGCTATTGCTCACAGCACATGAATATCCAAGGGGGAACTAACCCGTTCCTGTTTATTCATTTAAAGAAAAAAGCGTTTTATAAACAAAACCACTTTATTTTTGGGCTCAATTTTTTGCGCAATTTACATCCAGGGGTTAATTAAGCATTGTTTGCTTGTTGTGACTCCAAGAAACCGTCTTTTTCACCCCCAAAAAAATAAAAAATTTTCCCGTAGCATAATTTCCCAATGAAGCTTTAATTAAAAATTTTTTCTCTTTTTGTGTGCTAGAAAACACCCAATTTTAAAACGCTCAAACTAGAGTTTTTCCGGGTGCCCAATTTTTTTGCCAATTTAATCCAGGGGGTTTAAATTTAAACGTTGTTTTTTGTGCTGTGGGGGACAAAAAAAGACCGTCTTTTTCACCGCCAAAAATACAATTTTTCCCGTACATAATTCACAAGCGAAAGGGTTTAATTACAATTTTTTCTCTTGTTGTGTGCGTAAAAACCGCAATTGTAACACACTACAAAGCTAGTAGTTTCCGGTGCTCAATTTTTTTGCGCAATTTTACACCCGGGGTTAATTAAGCGTTGTTCTGCTGCGTTGTGACCCAAGAAACCGCTTTTTCCCCGCCAAAAAATAAAATTTTTTCCTGTACATAATTCAAAAGCAAAGGTTTTTTACAATTTTTTCCTTTTGTGTAGCGAAAAAACCAATTGTAACACGCTACAAAGCTGTTTTTTCCGGCTGACTTTTTCTTTTGCGAAATTTTTACATCAAGGGGGTTTAATTAAGCGTTGTTCGCTGTTGTACCAGTAAAAAAACTTTGTTTTTCACCGCCACAAAAAATTTTTCTGAGCATAATTCATACCCGAAGGTAATTAACTGTTTGTGCTTTTTTTATTCAGTAAAATCCAGGTTTTTAAATGGCACATAAATCAATTTTTCCTGCCCATTTTTGGGGGCGCAATTTATATCCAAGGTTACCAAAACTTCTTAGTGGGTTCATTTGGCCAAATACAGGGGTGTATTTATCTATACAGATATCTTCACCAAACAGTTCTTACATTTTAGAACAAACAATTCAGACGAGAGGGGGGCAGGCTCTTCACCCGAGTGGCAGAGGCACAAAAATTCCAGCCCAGTCGCAGCACAGCAAGGGGACCGCAGCAGGGGGCACTCGGGGGGCCACACGCCGCTTTCATCAGCGGCCGGTGTTGTTCAGCAACCCCTGGTTTTTGATTGGTTGACTATCATCCACTTCCTCCCCATGAATCTGACAACCCCCCGCCAAGAGTCGGGGGGAACTTTAGACACAAACCCCTTTGTTTGCATGGGCCCGGGAGCGGGTCAACGGCCCCACCGTCCTAACCCCCCTCTGTCCCACCTTTCCTCAGCCAGGATCTTTTTTCTATGTGTCTGGGGTCATGCCACATTAGCGAGGATGAACAATTAGGG
>JAODAL010019180.1:0-72780 GCA_025379985.1 Phyllomedusa bahiana
GCCCAGTTAATGTAGATAACTGCCCAGAAATAATGAAATAATACTGCCCCAGTAGTATGATAGATATTTCCCCCAGTAATAATAATAGATAGCCCCCCCCCATAATAAGATAAAGGCCTCCCCAGTAATAATGAAAGATAGCTGCCCCCCAGTAATAATGATAGATAGCTGCCCCCCAGAAAAAATGATAATAGCTCCCCCCAGTAATTAATAAATAGATAGCTGCCCCCCCCTGTAATAATTATATCTGCCCCCCCAGTAATAATGATAGATAGCTGCCCCCCCCAGTAATAATGATAGATAGCTGCCCCCCCAGTAATAATGATAGATAGCTGCCCCCCCAGTAATAATGATAGATAGCTGCCCCCCCCCAGTAATAATGATAGATAGCTGCCCCCCAGTAATAATGATAGATAGCTGCCCCCCGTAATAATGATAATAGCGCCCCCCCAGTAATATTTTTAGATAGCTGCCCCCCATTTAATAACCGATAGATAGGCTGCTCCCCCCAGAAAATGATAGATAGTGGCCTCCCCAGTAATAATGAAACATAGCTGCCCCAGTAATAATGATACATAGCTGCCCCCCCAGTAATTTTGATACATAGCTGCCCCAGTAATAATGATACATAGCTGCCCCAGTAGTGATAATACATAGATACTCCATTCAAAAGAGAAAACGAGGTGGCACCGGTATACGTCTCTGTAGTCCTATATAGTGTATAGAACTGTGTCCATTTAATGCAGACGGGTGGTGGCTCAGTAAAAAAGAAAGTACAAAATTGAAATTTTCAATCTTCAGAAAGAGTATTTACAGCACTCACCCAACTTCTTCTGCAAAAATCCTTTTATTGGAACTTTAAAATCAGGGAATCGGCACATTTCACAAACACAGCCAACAGCCGTTTCACGTCCTCCGACGCTTTCTCAAGGCATGACGGGGAAATTTAGGGCGTAAATGCATCTATTTAACTCCTCGTGATGTCATTAAGACAAAACCAGTTGCAAAAATACCCAACATGTTAAACATATGACAAAACACATATATTTTACGTTTAAAATCAAAAACCATTACATTATTACCTTTATAAAAATGAAGATAGATCTCCTATCAATTCAGTCCTAGAGGTCCGAGTGTTTCCCGTATCCAGTATCCATTGGACTCTAACTGCAATGGGTTTTCTATGCTGTCTCCTACATTTTATCCAAAGTCACACGTTCTATCCTGCAAAATGAACTTGTGATATATCACTACCATGTATTTCTTGCATATGGGACAAAAACCTAGGGGCCCCTTACCAGTTCTTATTGAATAAAAATGTTCCGAATTCGTTTTAAACAACGGACGAATGGTTTTACCTATATAGTAGAAGCCCGCACTTGCACCATATCGCATATACCACAAAATCGGTACGGCAATTTAAAATAAAATCCTTTACCCTTATCTCTTATTGGACCAAGCTGTATATTTTCCATTTCTCATAAATCTACAGAATGAGCAATTTACCACATTTTGTTTGCCAAAAAGGACTAGATCTTTAACCAATTTTTCTTATTTTTCCATAACTACATGTACTAATTCATCACGGATATTTTTACAGCGTCTAAATTATATTATCGGGAGTGACTTTGTTCTCTCTTTTAAAATTCTTCATCCACCCTTAAAAGATCCAGTGCTTTCTTATTGAGCTCTTTATATACTCAGACATATCACTAAATTAAAAAGAAAAATAAATCTATCCATCTTTCCTTTTCTTCTTTTCTTATACAACTATTTTTTCCTGTCCGTCTGATTGCCCTATTAAATGCTTTTGATATTAATATCTCATCGTATCCTCGAGATCTGAGCTATCAACAAGTTCCATAGCCTTTTCCCAGAAAATCAGAATAATCACTGTTATTTCGCCTTAGTCTTAAAAACTGACCATAGGGGAGAGATTTTTTTACATGTTTCCGAATGGAAATTTAGTTATAATGCAACAACGCATTAGTAGCATTAGGTTTTCTGTAACCACGGTGACAATTCCCTCCTCTCTAATCTCTATCTCGACATCCAAAAATATTACCTTACTACCCCCATAATTAGATGTAAACTGCAAAATTCACATTATTCAAATTGATATACTCCACAAACTTATCAAAATCCTCCTTTGACCCAGACCATACAATCAGTATATCTTTCAATAAATCTTGACCAATATACTATATACTTCAGAAAGGGATATTCACATTGTAGATATAATTCTCTTCCCAGAATGCCAAAAACAGGTTCGCAAAAGTCGGTGCGCCCGGGGAGCCCCCCATCGCAGTTCCTGTTTTTGTTTTGAACCACTGTTCTTTAAAACAGAATGCGTTTATGTTCTAACACAACATCCCAATAATCACAACATAATCAAAAATCTCTGTTCTCTATTTGATCTGGATAAAAAGATCGTACCGCTCTTATCCCATCCTCATGGGGTAATTCTCGTGTATAGGCTGACAACATTTTATATTTGCCAGCCCTTTACCCCGAGCACACATTAAGAGTGTCCAGATTCTTAAATACGACTTGGTAATCCAACAGAAACGAGGGGACATTCTCTAATAATGGGCGTAATAACCAGTCAAGATATTGTGAAAACGGGTTCGTAATAGACCCTATACCTGAAATTTAATCGGTCGTCCAGGTGGACATTCCATGTCCTTATGGACTTTTGGTAAAAAGTACCATTTGGGTTTTGATGGTTTTTCCCTGAATAATCTTTCCGCTAAACGATTAGATAGAAATTTCTTTTGGATACCTTTCTGTAATAATGTATGTAATTTACCCTTAAAATGCATGGTAGGGTCTCTCTCAAGCTTCTCGTAAGTGTTTCTATCCTGAAAAACTGGGATTTGCTTCTCTTTCATAGTATATCCATTCATATAACTATGTTACCTCCCTTGTCCGCGGGCTTCATACTATATTTTCCCTATTGCTTAAATTCCCTCAAAGGCATCTCGTTCTTCATTGGTGAGATTCATTTTACTCCTAGGGATATCAATGCCTTCATTTCTCTCAGCACTGCTTCCGAGAAATTAAACCAACTTTGGAGCCCGGGACAAGGGGGGAAAAAACACGATTTTACTCCTCCTTTGAAATCTTTCCTCAATCTCATTTTCCTCCTTATTTCCAAAGCCATCACATTCTTCATCAAGAAAAGCCAGTAGACTTTCAGCTAATCTCCTTAACCTGGGTAGATAGTCATCTCTCACCAAAAAACCCATTTTTTTTAACTTGTGTATTTTTCTCTCCTTCAGTTTTAAGATCTAACACTGAATCTGGTCTATTACGAAACATTTTATAAAGATTAATCTTTCTGAAGAATTTACTTAAATCTATCTGAAACCTCGTGTAATCAAAACTATTAGTCATACAAAAATTCAAACCCTTAGAGAGTAATGACAGCCCAACTTCAGAGATCCTAACATCTGAATATTATCACAATTGTCACACTCCTTTTTCGCTGCTTGTGGAATTTTAGAGGAGCAGGGTTCTCTTTCTTCCTCAAGAGACCTGCTCCTCTTGGCACCACTCCCCATAGTGGGGGGGCTTTTTTTCTTTTTCCTCCCCCCTCGACGGGTTCTCCGTCTAAAGGGTGTTGATGCCGAGACAAAGTGTCACGCACCAAAGTCCCAGTCCTAGATGTCTCCATGGGTTCTTCGGTCACGCTTGAATCAACCCAGAATCTGTGGTCCAATAGTCCGCCTTCTTATTTTGGTTCCTGTTCACAAATCGCGGTTTTTCTACGGAATGTCCTCCGTTTTCCTCATTATCTCCTGTACGATTCTTCCATGAGAATATCGATCATGATCGAAATTCAAGCTTGTCCCTTAGGAACTTATCTTTCTTCCTTTCCCTTTATTTCATTTTTGTATAGGTATTAGGGCTATCCATTTTTTCTTTGAAAAGGTATTCCATTGTGCTTTCGGTCAAACGGGTTTAATCCCCTTTAGCTGTTTCCAATTCAAACCACAAATTTTCTCATACTCTTCACTTGATTTGTCCAGAATCAGATGTGTAAGGGTTAAGGAGTGTTTTCCCCAAAGTGCTTTTTTCCACCTCATTACGAAATCAGGATCATCCTGGAAAATGTGATATATCTTTGTATACACGTAACCCCTTGGGGGAAAGTTCACTTTCCACATATGATCTTAATGTATTTTTGTCCAAAAACAAACGGACCTCTTTTTCTCTCCCAATTGCATCACTTTAAATTCTAAAGATCTTGTACTTATCATTTTAATTTTATCCCTTTGTATTGCATTGGGTAAAAAAAATGTGCCGATATCCTCCTTCCCATTTCAAAGTGAATTTAAACGGAAAACCTTTTCTCGGATCTTCCATACCGTTATCAGAGGGAGCTGCCTCCCTTTATTTGAAACAATAGTCCCTACAGTGTATCCGTGCTCTAACCTCAAAACACAAGAGCGAAAGCACAAAACTCCATTCAAAAGAGAGAACATGAGGGGGCACAGTTATACCGCTCTGTAGTCCGATAGAGTGTATAGAACAGTGTCCATTTAATGCAGACGGGTGGTTCTCAGTAAAAAAGAAAGTAGCACAATTGAAATTTCAATCTTCAGAAAGAGTATTTACGGCACTCACCCAACTTCTTCCCTGATTTTATGTTCCAATAAAAGGATTTTTGCAGAAGAAGTTGGGTGAGTGCCGTAAATACTCTTTCTGAAGATTATAATACATAGATAGCTGCCCCAGTAGTGATAATACATAGATAGCTGCCCCAGTAATAATGATACATAGATAGCTGCCCCAGTAATATTGATAGCTGCCCCCAGTAATAATGATAGATAGCTGCCCCAGTAGTAATGATAGATAGCTGCCCCAGTAATAATGATAGATAGATAGCTGCCCCAGTAATAATGATAGATAGCTGCCCCAGTAATAATGATAGATAGCTGTCCCAGTAATAATGATAGATAGCTATCCAGTAATAATGAGATACTGTCCCGTAAAAAATGATTAGATAGCTGCCCAAATATAATGATAGATAGCTGCACCCAGTAATAATGATAGATAGCTTTCCCCAGTATAATGATTTCGACTGCCCCAGTTATAATGATAGATAGCTGCCCCAGTTATAATGATAGATAGCTGCCCCAGTAGGCAGCCAGGGCAAAAAAAAGTAATAATAAGTCACTCACCTTTCCAGGATCCTCGGGGCCCAGCTCCCCCCTCCCAGCAGAAAAACAGCACCGAGGGTGTGGGGGGGGGTGAAGTCACTGTGCATACAACTCCCTGCGCCGCTGATCTGTAGATGCGAGTCAGTGAGCGCCGCAAACTAAAAGCAATAGGGAAAGCAGGGGTGGTTAATGAACTGTCCCTGCTTTCTCTGTAATGCAGCCGCACGATGTGCGCAGCTGCTATCTGGGGCCGCGCAGAGAAGATGCCGACCGCCCGGACTAAAGTCAGTGGGCGGTCGGCATGAGGTGTAGCAGGCGCCGCGGACCGGCAGGGGATGCGCTAAGGCCCGGTGCCGGTCCGCGGACCGGCGGTTGGGGACCCCTGCTTTAAGCCACATTGAAACAAAATGAAATTCATCATAGAATTTACGACTTAAAGGGGTATTCCCATCTCATTGATTAGCTTTAAATATGTTGGCAAATGTAACCAAGCATTTCTGTTGAGATTTTGTTACATTGCAAAGATATAGCGGGTTATCTTTCTTGTTTGTCTACAGATGGTTTCCTAGGTTACTGACTCTAGCAGCAGTGGCCAGTCAGGTGACTCTCTGTTATGTCATGTCAGCTTAAGGGTGGTAGGGTTTACAAGATCGGGCCCCTCAGTCTATGCTCTTCTCTTTTATACTGATGGCTACAAGGAGATCTCATTGACTTTGTGCTACCCTTTCAGCGCTCCAGAGCATGCAGCTTCACACTGACTCAATGGAGCAGATTTATCAATAGTGTCTTACTTTTAGACAGTGTAAAGTTAGACTAGACAGTCTTATAATGCGCCACATTCATAGTGTTGATAAATCTGATGCAGGTTAGAACTGTCTAGTCTAAGTGTGTACTACAATTAAGTTGGCTTACTTCTACGCCAGAAACTGCGACAAAATTCTCTCTAAGTTTTTTGTTGAATTTAAGCCACACCCATTTCCACAAACCACACCCCTTTTACGACGTCAAGCTCCCTTTGTTGGACGAGGCGCAGAAGCATCTGAAACTGTCTAAAACACATAGTAAATGTGGTGAAAAGCTGCTTTTTGGCGCAAATTGAGCCACAATTCTGGCACAATTGCATTGATAAATCTGCCCCACTGTGTCTATGAATCGTTTCCATAGCAGTATCAGTGAGTATACACATTCAGGCCAGCGACGAAACAATGCCACCACAATGATACTGGCTTGAACTGTCAATCAGTAGAGCCTGTGCCGCCCACCGAACACAAGACGCGAGGCAGGGAGTAAAAAACAGGGCAATGATGGGGACAAGTAAAATCCAGAAATGTGGAAGTGCCAAGTACAAATAGGGCTGGTAATGTTATGCCTCATTTTATTTGAAGCTAAAATCCACATTCTAACCTTATTTGGCACAAGTCCATGCAGATTAACTGAATTAAATTTCCTTAGGAGTACAGAACATGCTTTCTTCTATTATTTCTTACTTGATGATAAATTATTTTTCATGTTTTAAGGTTCGATTGGAGCTGTGCTGCGCTATCTGTCCACAATTATTTATGCTTTAACTCAAGTATGCTGAACCCTCTTCATAATAATGATGCCGTCATCACCTTCCCTACTGCTCTGCTTAATGATAGATGTGATCAGTTTCACTTTACCTTAACTGTGTGGAATGGAAATCGCAAATCTTCAACTGCTGAAACCTTTTTATCCATCAGTCACAGCACAGATTTTAGGTAAACATGTAAATGTTACAAATGAAACTGTCTTCACTGATTTTTTATTTCATGAACAGTTGTTTTTTCTTGTAGTATTATCACTGTAACCTAGGATGGATGAGAACTCAGTAAGGCTATGTCTACACGGCGTCCAAAATCCGACGGCATTTTATCATCACTGTACCGTAGTTTTGGGCGCGGGTTTGCGCAAGCCAAAACAGTCGGTTTTCGGATTTCCCACCGGCCAAGTACATTGACTGTATCATTGACATGTTCTAACTTCCAGTGAAGGGCTGGCGGTTTAGAAAGCCGACAGTAGAAAATTCGTGCTGTGTAGACTACAGCACGGATTTTCTATCGATGTCTATGGGGCACTGGCTGCAGTCGGATTTTTGGCGGATTCTATATAGTGCATCTGCTGAAAATCAGACCAGAAACCAGTGCTGTGTAGACATAGTTTAACAGACATACAAGGAATTTACTTCCCAGCATGAGTTATGCTCATCCGACATAGAGCTGCTTCATTATAATTCAAGCTCTAGGCTGAAGACATTATTCAACACCTAAGGATACGTTCATACGGCATGGTTTCTTGGTCGGATTTTCAGACGGTTTTTGGATTTGAAAACCGACTGACAACCATTCACATAGACTTTGATGGAAAATCCATCAGTCGTCTACACTGAACAGATTTTCAGCCAGACAAATTTTTACACCATCGGCGTTCTGAAACTTGGAACATGCACAATCTTCCGCCCGGTTTTTGAGCAGAAGGTGTGCATTTCAATGGTTGAGGGGGATTGCGAATCTGTGAACTGCGGAGAGAAACATCCCCCCAAAACCATGCAAAAAACTACAAAATACAGTCCAGATTCTTAATCTAAAATCCGACTGGTATTTTATCTTTGCTTTGTGGCCATACCCTAAGGCCATGCATCAACTAACTAAAATAACAGCACTATTGACCCACAGTATGAAGTATACAGCTTCTAAGGTTAACTGTTTTAATGGAAATCCCCTTTACTAAATCTCACACTTTTCAATAGTCCATAAGGATTAGATATAAATTGCACATATTTATTTCTTTATTTTAAATCCAGCAATATCCCAATATCTTAAAAATACTTTCAAAGTGCAAATAGAAAACCCTGTGCGTAGCTCTCTGCAGGACACTCCTGTTATATACCATGTAGTATTCAGTCCATTGTAAAAAGAAAGCAGTAGGACGATGGAGCAGAGCGCACAGCTGTGTGACGTTTCGAAGATGAATGCCTTACTTTTCAAGAGCTTGAGAAAGTAGTAGTTCGCCTACGAAATGTCACACAAGTTTTCTTTTTAATATATTTGATATTGCTTGATTTGGAATGAGGAAATAAATATGTGCAATTTATATCTAATCCTTATGGTCTACTGAGGAATGTGAGATTTGGATCGTGTGGAGAGTGTCCACTTTGTGTCTCTTTGTAGACCCTGCTGTGATTGCACCAAACATATATTGGGCTGACATAGATTTGTTTGAATTCCCCTTACTAATCTTCTCACTGGAATGTAAGAAGCGTCCTTAGTTAAAAATCTAACACTCATAATGCACAACCACCCATCACTACCTTATATACCAGTCACTATTAACAAGTTCTCAGCATTCTTGAAACATGATTTCTAGTAGTTGCACTATTTTATGAATGATTGGAAAATTAAACCTCATTAAACATGGAGGAACAATTGTTACCTCATTCTTTGTTACTCAATATTATAGAATTGTTATTGAGTTACTTATTCTCTTTCTTAGACACTGAGGGAAACATGTATGATCGGGTTTTTCACCCTTTTCTGGCGCAAAATGCGCCAGACATGAGCAGTCTACGATGTCGGCAAATGAATTTGTTAGGCGAATTGTCTGTAAGGCTCAACACTTTTTAATGCGTCTAACATTACATTTTTACTACATTAAAATTGCGTTCACCATTTATTCTAATCGCCCAAGAGCCGCACACCACGGTCTTGTGGGTCTGAGCCCACCAAGCAAGATCCTACCATAGGGCTATTCACGAATGCTTTTAATGACTCTCTTTTTTTTTCCGCCCCCCTTTTTATACATGTTTGGCATTCTTATGGCTTAATTTCCCTTTATTACGCCAAACACACGGTGAGGTGCAATAACTTTAGCCCCCTGTTTATGAATCCCAAAAAAAAAAACCTTTCATAATTCATTTCTTACTTTTACACTAAAAAAAGGATGGGGGAAAATGAACTTCGATGCACGTAGTTCCATACATGTCTTTAGTTACAGTTCTAGTTTGGTGTGCTCTTTAGTTGATCCATATAGAAAACATCATTCCATATGCTTAGCTTTTACTGCATAATCCATTGCTATATGAAGTGTTCTTACAATAATGATTCGCACAGTATAGATTTTCATAAGCAAATAAAATCCTGATATTTACTGATTTTTTGTATTTGACTTAGGCCTGTTGAAATGACATGTATTGAATGTAGAGGGCATTCGATAAATTGGAACCAACAATTTTCAGTGAAAAGTGTTTGTGAGACTGAATATCAAAAGAAAATTTATCATGGTTCTTATGGATTAATGCAACAGAAACCAGCACACCAGATGGTAGGATTGTGCCTTTAACTCTTAATTGCTTGTAAGAGGAAAAAAAATTGGGTTTTACAAACCAAGCTATTTGAGGTATTATGATTCTTGTGGTGGGAATATTTTTAGTTCATATAACGCTACCTATTACAAATGGGGAATGCAATAGTGTTTATTCTTATATGTCCTTCTCACACTCATTTAGTGATAAATAACCAGTTGAACAAAAGGAATAATGTAAAAACATCAAGACTGATGAAGGTTGTGGAGAGAATTAAGAAGGAAGTAGAGATGAGAAAAAAGCTGAATAAGAGGAGAAGCTGTGTCATCTTTCAGCATGAAACTTTACCCTGTCCAACTGGTTCAGAACTAGTTTTAGGAACATAAGAGATTTTACCTTGTTGACTTTGCCTCCAAATTCCCCAGATCTTAATCTGATCAATCATCTGTGGGATCAGCTAATAATTCTTACCACTAGAGGTTCCCATATTAGTTTTTTTTTCCTCCCTTTTAAAAATGGGGGGCCCCAAATTTTAAAAAAATTTTTACCCAGACCCTGGGGCCCTCAAAAAAAAATTAAAAAAAAGACTTATACTTACCTTCCACTGGCCCCTAGTTGCAGCGCTGCATCTCTATGGTCTTCTCTTTTCATTCTTGTACTTCTGAACGGGGACATCACCACGGCCGCCCCTGATTGGCTGCAGAAGTCATGAGCCTATACTAAAATCACCATTCGGAGCTATTCACTTCTGAACATTAATGTAAATTAGTGGCATGTGACCACAGCAGCCAATTAGCGGCTGCTGTTTAAATGAATTGGCTGCTGGAAGCCAGAAGACAAGAGATGACCTAAGGAAGGGACTGACAGACGCATTGCTGGTACAAAGGTGCATGCAAACCCTAACGTGAATTAGTAAACTGCAATGTAGTGAATATAATAGCTACTGTATATTTATTTTTTTTACAGTTCCATTTTGTCGATTAAAAGAAAGCATGGGAGTTCCAAGTGCACTTAGTGAAGATGTTATCCACAATGAATCTTCTACAAAAGTTCCAATCTTACAGGCTACATCAAATAAAGTTTACCCTACATCAGTTTATACAGAAGAGCAAGTTACAGAGCATTTGCTTTTGTCAACTGACTTACCAAAAATTATTTATGGCTATACTGAAAGTACGTTCAGCCATGATTCTTAATTTTGGAATGGTGAATCAAATTTTGGGTCTCTTGATAAGGGTTTACGGCGAGGATAGATGAGTGTGGGTCAAGAGGGATAGGTAAATTTCAGATCTACGTTAAAAGGAATTTTCTAAAGTTTCCCTTAAAAAACTATAAACTATATAATTATGGTTTTTAAGCCTCTAATTTAAGGTGGATCCAGAGTCATCCATTGTGAAATCCCCAAGACTGAAATGCTGCACAGGAGAAAATATGTGGCATTTATGTAGGTAATTTCACAATGGCAAATCAGCCCCTATTAATTTGGATTTCTTGTAGATCTTCCACTGCAGTTATTCAGTTGGAGAAAATATAAATTTAAATTATTAAAACCTCAAATGTGTTAAATATTCACATCTGCAGATTTTGGTGTGGATCAACAGTGTTTCCACAGCAAAATCCGCAACAATAGACTTTCATTGCAGATTGGCTGCAGATTTTGACTTCCCTATTGAAGTCAGTGGGGGGAAATCCACCATCAATTTGCAGTTTATCTCAAACATAAGTTAAATTGTTGCAAATTTATATTCTACACCACAGATCAATTTCTATGCAGATCAAATTCCATTCCTTTTTTACACAAAATCTATTACAAAGTACATCCTGTATTCAAGCACTTAAAAACTGTATAAACAATCTTCGAAATACCAATCACTTATAGATTTTATGACTTCTGCGTCTCAGGAGACATAATGTTATGTACACTCACCCTGTACCCAGATTATTTCACCTAGGCCATGTCCAGCTTCCAGTGCAGAAGAAGCTCCCTGGAGTAAATGCTTAGTCCTGAGGTCCTTGGTCTTCTATGTGCTTTTTTTGAGACCAATTGAACATAAACATAGTACATAAAATCTAACCCTCACAGTCTGTCACAACAAGGATGACCTCACAAAAATTACCCTTAGCAGTCCCAAATACTAGCCCTGACTAGGTATTAACAATATTAGGAGTATAATACTGGAATCATCAGTAGGATAATAACCAAGGTGGGTATCTTGTATAGTGAGACTTACTCCAAGTAAAACTCAGTGTATGACTCGTACAATTAGGATCACTAAATGAGATACTATATGAGTTTCTATTGTTGTTAATACTTAGCAATTAGGACTAATATTTAAAATTATTTTGTACTACAGCGATTGGCTTTTAACATGTAGGGAAAGGTAAGTGAAGACTATTACCAATTAAATTGTTGCTTATATATTACTTTGTAACATTTCAGTATAAGGACTTTGTTGCAGCAGATCAAAAGAAAAAGGAAACAATACAAAAACAGCCCTTGTAATGTTTCTGGGGAAAGGGCGGGCCCTTGAGACAAGGAGGAACTGTAGAACTAGTGCCAGGAGGAACACTGGAGGAACTGCAGATAAAATGTCAGGAGGAACGCTAGAGGAACTTCAGAGTTGGACCAGGAAGAACGGCAGAGGAACTACAGACTTGAACCAGGAGAAACGCCAAAGGAACTGAAGACTTGGAGCAGGAATCCAGATGACCAGAGATATAGCACAAGACCCCAGCTTGCACTGAGATAACTCAGACCCTGACTGGCAGCAGAGGCTATTTTTTAAAGCCAATTTGACAGGGAAATGGGTGTCAGCTGCTAATGCTGAGGTCAGGTTAACCATTGACCTGCTGGCTGGCACAGAGAATACTGAGCCTCCAATACAGTAGCCCTCAGGGTAAAAGGCATGTAATAAGCAAGGCACAATCCTTACAGTACCCCCTTTTTATGAAGAACCTTCGGTCCCTCAACAGGAATAGCGGGTTCCACTGTAGCTGACATGACAACAGGAGCAGTAGATTTCAGACCCGCAGACATGTCACCAGGCATGTTATCAGGAGCAGCGGATTCCGGCCTAGAAGGTGTGACACCAGGAGCAACGGGTTCCGGACCAGTAGACTTGACACCAGGAGCAGAGGACTCCGGATCAGCAGATGTGATACAAGGTGTTTCAACAAGATCAGAGGATTCTGGACCAGTAGATATGACACCAGGCGTGTCATCAGGAGCAGCGGATTCTGGACCAGGAGGCGTGATACCAGACATCTCACTAGGGGCAGCAGATTCTGGATCAGTATGCGTGACATCACGAGTGGCAGATTCCGGATCAGCAGGCATGTCACCAGGAGCAGCAGATTCTGGATCATCGTATCATTTTTTGGGCAGCCACCTTGAAGGCCTCAGCTGTCACCATAAGACATTCAGCCAAGTTAAATAGGTCTGCAGTCAAGAAACGGAAAGGCTTTACGTCCTGTGCATCTATAGTTTGAGGCCTGAGGACCACAAAGGAAACTGCAGACTTGAAAATGCTAGCAGGAATACCAGAGGAACTGCAGACTTGAATCAGGAGGAATGCCAAAGGAACTGCAGACTAGGAGCAGGAATCCAGATGACCAGAGACACAGAGCAAGACCCCAGCTTGCACTCAGAAAGCTAAGGCCCTGACTGACAGCAGAGGCTGGTTTTTAAAGCCAATTTGTAAGGGAAATGGGTGTCAGCTGCTAATGCTGAGGTCAGGTTAACTGTATCCCTGCTGGCTGCCACGGAGAATGCTGAAGCGTCACAGCAGCTCCTAGGGTCAATGTAGTAAGCAAAGCACGATCCATACATTGCTTTTTTTCTGGGGATAGAGGATATTTTATCTACTGTTATCATACACAGGTCTCTCTTATCGACAACCTCCCCCTGTTCTTTCTCTTATTTGATTACTCCAGAAGCTGTCTTCCGACCATGATGAGTCACTCACTGCTAAGTCTTTTCTCTAGCACAAGAGCTTGTTTATTTAATGGTAAACTGTAATCCTTAGAGCTCTCTAGTGTTGTGCACTACAGATTGTAAACCTCTTGCACTGATATCACTGTAACAGGATTAGCTAAGATTGCCAATCACTGTTCTAGAACCACCCAAAGACTGACCACTGAAGTGTGAGTCTGAAGCTGGCTGTGGCTCTGTGAAATAGCATGGTGAGAAAACCACTTTAAGGACTGCTAAGTGTAAGTTTTATTTAGTCGCCGTTGTTATGAAGGTTTATTATTTGTTCCAGTGAGATCTTTTGTAAGAATCCATAATGAGAACCACAGTGATATATCTGACTTTTCTGTAATTAGAGCATGCTTAATAATAATCTGTTAACCGCTATGTAATTTTAAATAAATATATATATTTTTTCCATGCTAAAAACCAGAAATGCAGACATACGATATGAGTGGCTTCATAAGCGGAGATGGAGAAGGAGGAAATCTCTTATGGAATACTACCAATAGTCAGGCACCTAATGGTGAGTTGAAGGGATTTTTTCACCACAATTATTAGCTTTTAACCCTTGTATGCATGACGTTAGAAATCTACACCATCACATAACCCGGGCCTTTTAGACCTGTCTGCAAATCATATGGAGGAACTCAAATAAATAACATTTACAAGTTTATTTAAACATTGCCATGTAAGATAAGAAAAATACAGAAAATTTTAATTATAATTGTTTGCAGAAAACACCAAAAAAAGTAAGTACAGGGCCCAAAAGGGCCCCTTAAACTAGTTATGAAATCCCTTTTTAAAATTAACAAGTTTTTTCAAAATTACAAAGTAAAATATTTTAAAAAAGGGTGTCGGGAGTAATTTTGTTTTCGTCATGTACTTTGCCCTTCCTTTTATCCGTCATGTCCCCTTTCAACGGGCGATAATCCCTCGTATTGCTAAAGCCAAAACAAAAAAGGAGTTGTCCAAAACAGAGATGACCAGTAATGGGGATATTTGCATGTCTTCTGTTTTTGTATCCAACCCCTTTTTTTGACTATGTAATTATCAGCAATTGATCAAAAAAGGACCCTTCATACGGCCCCCCCCGGGTTAATCGGTTGTTTGCCTTTTCATTACTTCTGACAATTAAAAAAGGGGGGGAAAAAAAAAAACAAAGTGGCAACGTCAAGATGGTGGAGGGTGGAAACAGAAAAAGGGTGTTCGATGAGGGGGTGGTCAAAAAATTTTCAGCAGCATGGTAGGCCAAGAGTGACAAAAGACAGATTTAGGAGGGGCAGCAAATCAGAGGCCAAAAAGTGGCAAATGACAGATTGAGGAGGTGGGGCAACATCAGAGGCCACAGAGTGGCAAATACGATTGTGAGGTGGCCCCGGGAGCTCAGAAATTAATAATGGCCTATGAAAAGTGGGAGGTGGGGTGGCAAATACAGTCCCTGGAAAGAGGGGGGTGGGAATGGACGTGGCAACAGATGTGTGCTCAGGGGGGTGGGAGCTCAGAGTGTAGTGAGGGGAGGGAGCCCGAAGAATCCAGACCCATTTTCCAAAAATTTTGGTAGGCGCAAACGGGATCTAATTTGATCAAGGGATTGGTGTGTGGAAAAATTCTGTTTCCCATCCACGCCTGATTCATTTGACAAAGGTGGTTCTCCACATTTGGTGGGCAAGGAGTTTTCTTGGGGTAAAATGGCCCCCGCTGCCTGAAAACCCGCTTTGATGACAATGGCCCCGGGCCCGGAAGCTTCTCCAATGAAACTCTGCAAGTGCGGCCCCATAGTTTGGCTGAAATAGCCAAGGGGGTTTTTTTATGAGGGTGGAGAGTGCTGTCCAATAGGGGAAACCCGCGGTTGGGGTTTTTAATCCTCTTTTTTAGAAAATCTATTAGGGCTTAAAAAAAACTTTTTATTTTAATACTCCAACTTTTTTTTTTTATACTTTCTCCCCTTACCCCTCCCCCCCCCCCCCCCCCTTAAATTTCTCATTAAAATAAAATAAAAAAACCCCCCCCTTTAACCTTCCCAAATACATTCAAAACCCCCAAAAAACAAAAAATTTCCTTTTTAATATCTTTTCCCCCCCTCCCATAATAAAAACCCCATTTTTTTACATCCAAAGGGTTAGGTAGCCATTGCATTTGTGATATTCCTTTTAAAAGCCCCAAAATCGGGTTTTTCGGGGTTTTTATCGCCAAGGTTTTTGATACTCCCTTTCCTCCAATTTAATGTAAAATTTCCACATTAAAATTTTGGGTATTTTCATTTCCCCCTTCCCCCCCCCCCTTGGGTCCTCCCTTTATTACCTGATTTAGAAAAACTCATTTTCGAAACATGAGGGTCCCCCAATTTTCTCCCCTCCATTTACCCCCCCACCAATTCCCAAAATATCTCCCACTTTTTCATTTTCCCCCACCCAACCCCATTTTATACCTTTTCCAAAAAGCGTGGAATACCCGGTTTATCCCGTAGGGAGATACAAATTTTGTGCCTCTAAAAAGGTGAAAACGGAGGTTCTTAAAAGGGAAACTGGTTTAAATAAAAAAAACAAGAGAGTACTTTTTCCCTTGAATAAAAATCAAGGAAAGGGTTTTTTGTTATTTAAACCCGGTCCCAAAATATGGAGGGTAAAATTTTCCCAAATTTTAAAATCCATATCACCTATTGGGGGGGCCCCTTTTTTCCGGGACCCCCGGAGGGTTGCTTTTCCCCAAAAATTTTAATTATGACAAATTTCCCATTTTTGAAATTTCAGATTTGGGGGAAGCTTTGGGAATGTTTTGCAACCCTTTAAACCCTTGCGCCATGCAGGGGGAATGGTAGCCCTTTCTGGCCCCAATTTGGGGGAAAAAAATTTTCCTCAATTGTTTTCACATTTGGTTAAATTTTTAAATTGTCCGGGGGAAATCCCAAAAGGGGAATTCCTGGTTCCTTCGGGCGTTTCCCCCCCTTTTTGGGGGGCAAACATGGTAGAATGTGGCACCGCCGTTCCCCATTTCCTTTTTGGTTGGGGATGGGAAATGGAGTGGGAGGAGTGTGGTGATGAGGGGGACATTTCCGGTCAAGCCAATTTTTGCCCCGTGGGAAAAGGTGTTTCCTGTCCAAATTCTGGTGTGGCTGGGCAGGAAACCACCCCTTCACCCTGGGGCCTAAAAGGGCATGTTTTCGGTTACCGTAGTTTTACAGCTCCCCCTTCTGGTGCCGTGGCACATTGGAAGATTCCCATAAGCTCGAAGGGGTGGTCCCCTTCTGTTTACATATTGTCAGGGCTGGACCGCCCTTTTTTGAAAAAGAAAAATTGGCTTGGGACTCTCCACCCAACCAGCAAACCCATTAGTTCTCTGAACGGTGCGAGTCCCCCCCACTTGGAAAGGTATTTTTCAAATAACCTCACCTGATGACTACTACCGCCGCCCGCCTCTGTGGCCCCTGGCCGCTACTTTCTTTTGGGCCGGTTAGGGATGGTCTACCCCCGTGGCCGTTTTTTCTCCCACTTACACTGCTGCCCCCCTGTGACTAGGCCCCATTACCACTTGCTGGCCCCCCGCCTGACACCAAGTGCCCCCCTCTTCCCGTGATGATATGAAGCCCTTTCTTCACCCCGCTCCCAAATGCAATCAGCTCATCGCATAATAGTGTTTTTCCCCTCATGCTTTTTCCCCCTCAAAAGGGGCTCGTATGAGAGCCCCGACCCCTCAAACATAACCCCCCATGCCACTCTCCACACATACTTGACCCCCTACTTTCAAAAAGCGCGGATGTCCCCCCATTCTTCATTTCAAGTACTGCTGATGTCCCCAAAAGTTGTCCTCGCTGTATAGTGGGGCAAGCTCAGCACCCAAAGTGTCTCTGCTGAGGGAACCCACGGGAACAAAAGGATTGGGACGGTGAGGGGCCCCTGACCTATTCCGGGCCATGCCAATAAGGGTTGTGTCTGTGAACCCACAGACTCCGGGGGGGGTTGTCAGATGTCATCTGGGAGGAAGTGGATGACTAGCAACCAAACAAGAACCTTTGGGTTGGTTTTCCCCACGGCCCTAGATGCACCAAAAACTCTGGCCTCACAGTCCCCCCTGCCCGGTGTTCCTTTCCGTACTGGATCGTGCCGCTCCAGGGAAAATTTGTACCAGGGCCCCTCGCATGTGGGAAGGGCCCGACCTCTCTGTCGAATACTGTTTGATCCCAAAAATTTTAAATTTGAACGACTTTGTTTAATGAAAATTTCTGTATATGAAATACACACCCTGTTTTGACCTCAAATTACCCCACAAACAAAAGGATAAATTACCCTTGGTATAAAATAAAAATACCTACAGAATGAATTGATGGGTTTCAGGGGTGAATGGGCAGAAAAAACACCCGGTTTTTTATTTAAAAAAAAAATAAAAAGGTTATTACCCCCAAAAAAAAACAAAGGAAGGGGAAAAAAAATTTGAAAAAAAACCCCTTTTTTTTGTTTAAAAAAACCCTACAGAATGAATGAGATGAAAATTTAGACGTTTTTTGGGGGGAAAATACACACACTGTTTTGACTCTAATTTCCCCACAAACAGAAAAAATGACTCTTGGGGGAACAAACTAAATCAAAAAAAAACCGCGGTTCGGAACAAGTGGTATTACAACATTGTGAAGGGTTTTTTAACCCCCCTAGTCAGAAAAAAGGGTTTATTTTGCACCGAGGCAATATAGGGTGCAGCAGGGCAGTGCCGTCGAAGGAGACAAATGACAATGGGAGAATTTAAGATGGCTGCCGTATTTATGGGCTGTAAAATCACGAAGCCCCGGCGCTGATTGGCTTATTTCTGCACATGTATTGAGGGTTTCCTTCTTCCATGTATTCTCCCCCCATGTCACACCATGTGCTTGACGCCATTAAAGAAAAGAATACGATTTGTTCCCGCAAACCAACATAAAATTCGCCTTCGTGCAGAATCGAATTTTCCCTAAAATTCTAAACGAATTCCACTTCGTTAGAATCGATTCATCCATCTCTAACTGTGAGGTCTTTTTCCAAGCAAAAAATCGTCCAACATTAGTAAAGTAATTGTCCATTGTTATGTTTCTACCAGAATTATAAATTGGTAGAGCAAGTGTCTTTATAATGTGAGAACCTAGATCTTTCTGCACTGGAGCGCCCACTTCTTTTCCACAGTAGATAAGCCCATTCATCCCATAATAATTGGCAGAATCGCACACCCAGAATATTTTGAGTCCATACTTGGGTGGTTTACTAGGCATATATTGAATGAACTTGCAATGTCCTCAGAAAGCTACAAATTGCTCTTCCACTGTTGCATTATCACTAGGATTGTAGAGCATGGTACAATTCTTGATTAAAATATTCCAAATGTAACTAATAGGTGCTAGTTCCTCCGTTTCCAACCTCAAAGGATGAGTTTGCTTATCATCAAAATTAAGGCTTCTTCAAATATCCTCATATTTATTCACTGACATTGTTGCTTTGTAGTATTGATCAGAATGTGGGTCCAGAAATCATTCTCTGATAGGAACATTACAAGATTTTTTAACACCCTGCCAGAAGAGTAAGTCTAATATAAGCGTGAAGTTCCTCTTTTGAGATATTTTTCCGGGGTTTGTTTTTTCTATAAGCAATGCATCATCCTTCACCCGTACATAAAACCACCTCAGAAAGACCAGCGATGATGTCATGGCTATGTGATGTTGGGAAGGAGGAATCAGTCCCCCTCCCAAGATCACATGGCCATGACATTATCACAGTTCTTTCTATACATAGGCATGATCCACCCCACTCCCCAGCATCTGAGATAATTGTGCTCCTGTACAACCTTGAAAATGCAGCCAGCCCAATGCTACAAGTGCTGGATACCAGGTCCCGTCATAAAAGTAGCTACCAGTGGCTCCAGCCCATTTATTAGTAGAACATAAACATACCTACTATGGTAACAACAATAAACACACAACAATCGAACAGTTCTTCACCAAAAGATGTTCTTCACCTTGCTGTATTTGACATGCAAATGATTTTCTGAAAACACTGGTTCTTGCTTTCAGAGCTCAGTTTAAATTTCTAAAATTTTTCAGGAAAAGTGAAAGCTGCACTGTGACTTGTTGTTATGGACTAGGCAGATTTGTAGGCAGATTTGCTTGTACATACTGTTTCAACTCCTTCCCGACATTTGATGTAAGTTTACGTCATAGTCGGATAGGGGTAACCCAAAATGACGCATATTTATGTCATGAGAATCGCACGGGCTCAAAAATAAGGCCTGTGATCACTGCGAGAAACCAGCTATACATTACTTCTGGTGTCCCACAGTATTATCCCAGACCAGAGTATTCTCCGGTAGTGGACGATTAACCCCTTAGTTGCCGCAGTCAAATGTGATGTTGGCAGCTAAAGGAAGGAGAGAGGGAGGGAACTCCCTCTCTCTCCATTTGCACCCTGCAATGTGATCACACAGTGCCGATGGCTTCCCTAATGACCTTGAAGCCCAATAAAGGTTTCCGGTGTAGTCTCTGACGATACCACTCTCGTCTGTGCCCAGAGGGAATGTTGGGCATGGTGACATTGCCCTCTGCGGGCAATTGTACTGCTATGTTTTGTAGCAGCAATCTAATACTGTAGATTGCTGAATTAAGTCCTTTGTTGGGACAAGTAAAAAGGTAGTTGCTGTAAAAAAAAAAAAAATACACACACAAAATAAAATTAAACAAGTACATAGCCCTTTCCCCATTATAAACAGCAATTGTCTCCATAAAAGATAAAAAATAAAAAAAGTACATAAATTTGGTATCACTGCGTGCATAACGACCTGGTCTACAAATCCGTCACATTATTTAATCTGCACGATGAATGCCGTAAGAAAAGAAATGGAAGAAATTTAATTTTTGTTCATCCCACTGCAAATAAAATAGAATAAATTTTTTTTTAAACTATATAAAAGTGGTATCAATGAAAATATCAGTTCATCCCTCAAAAAATGCCCTTACAAAATAAAAAAGTTATTGCTCAGACTATAGTGATGCAAAAATGTATTTTCTTTTTTTATATGTGTTTTCATTGTGTGAAAACAGTGAAATATAAAAAACAAACAACTTGGATATCACTGTAATCATATCGACCTTTTTAGTAGAATTAACGTGTAAAAACTACAAATAAAAAAAACTACCAGGATTGGTGGATTTTGTTTATTCCGCTTCCAAAAAAACTTGATAATAAATGTTCATATGAACCCCATAATAGTACCAATGAAAATGTCTACTCATCCTGCAAGAAACAAGTCCTTCTACAACTCCATATACTGAAAAATAAAAAAAGTTATGGCTGTCAAACTACATTTACAAACACATTTTTATCATGTTCAAGAAGTAAAACATAAAGAAAAGATATAAGATTGATATTGTTGTAATTGTACAGACCCACATGGTAAAGTTATTATGTCATTTTTACCACACACCGAACGCTGTAAAATTAAAATCCGAAAAACAATGGAGGAATTGCTGCTTTTTCCATTTTCACAGCTCAATGCTAAAAAACTGTGGAACACCTGTAGGCCCGAAATGCCCAATACACCACTAGATGAATTTCCTGAGGGGTGTTGAATCCAAAATGGGGCAACTTCTAGAAGGTTTCACCTATTCTGGTACTTTGGGCGCTTTGTAAATGCAACATGGCACCCACCAAAATCTGCGTTCTTAAAGCGAAATAACGCTTAAAAATTTGTAAAATAAGTTAATATAAAATAAGTTTATATGCCGTTGTCATTATGCTAAAGTTTCCAATCCCCAATCCTCTATCCCATATGTTAATGTCATTAATATTCCCTATAACTAGTTCACAGTCTCAGTTAAATACACTGACAAGCTTTGGATTTACTTGTTCTGAGAAGACTGTAGATTATCTAGGTCAGTGGCGGAACTACCGCCATAGCAGCCATTGCAACTGCTACGGGGCCCACACTCCCTGGGGGCCTGGTTGGCAGCAAACAGAAACTTCCTGCCGGCTTTGTCATAAGATACCTAGCATCACTAAGGAGCAGCCCGGTCAACTCACAGATCCACGGGGCTGCTTAAAAGTATTTAAAGAGATCTGCTTCCTCAGTAGCCCCTCCTCCCCTCTCTTCTGTGCTGACACTGAGCTGCTGCTGTATGCGGCCCCCTCCCCTCAGTTCACAGTCAGGACCTTGGAGAAGGGGTGTCTGCACTGCCGGGGCTGAGAGCAGCTCACTACAGGAAGCTGCTGACATGTCTCCCATTCTTCCCTACTCTGTACCTTCCTGAGACATCTGGACTGCATGAGGGAGCCCTGCACTGCATACAGGTGAGTGTGTATGTGTATAGGGATGTGACTGTATATAGGTGTGTGTCTGTAATGTGTGTATGAATATATATATGTGTGTCTTGGTGTCTTTGATGTGTGTGTATGTTTGTAATATCTATGTACGTGACCAGTACTCAGTGCAGGGTGAAGCTCCCACAACAAAAATATGAAGTTAACAAAGAATTGCTGTTCACTAATATCAGAAGATATCAGTGCGTGTCTTGTGTGTGACCAGCGTGTATGTGACGTGTGAATGGCGTGTGCGGCATGTGTGTAGCATGCGGGATGTGTGTAGAGTGTAAGTGGTGTGTGCAGGATGTGTGTAGCGGTTGACCGGTGTGTGCGGGAGGTGTGTAGCATGTGAGTTGCTTGAGCGGGATGTGTATAGCGTGCAACCGTTGTGTGCGGGATGTGTGTAGTGTGTGACTGTTGTGTGTAGCATGTGACCGGTGTATGCAGGATGTGCGTAGCGTGTGACCGGTGTGTGCAGGATGTGCGTAGCATGTGATCGGTGTGTGCAGGATGTGCTCAGCGTGTGACCGGTGTTTAGGATGTTTGTAGCGTGTGACAGGTCTGTGCGGGAGGTGTGTAGCGTGTGAATAGTGTGTGTGCAGTATGTGTCTAGTGTGTGACCGGTGTGTGCAGGATGTGTCTAGTGTGTGACCGGTGTGCGGGATGTGTCTAGCGTGTGACCTGTGGGATGTGACCGGAGTGCGGGATGTGTCTAGCGTGTGACCGGTGTGTGCAGGATGTGTCCAGCGTGGGCGGGATGTGTCTAGCGTGTGACCGGTGTGTACAGGATGTGTCTAGTGTATGAGTGGCATGTGCGAGATGTGTTTAGCGTGTGACTTGAGGGATGTAACCGGTGTGTGTGGGATGTATCTAGCGTGTGACTGGTGTGTGCAGGATGTGTCTAGTGTGTGAGTGGCATGTGCGGAACGGGAGGGGAGGGCCCCATTGAAAAGTTTTCTATGGGGCCCTGCCATTTCTAGTTACACCCCTGATCTAGATATTAATGGTGCGGCTTCCCCCCGCCTTACTATCGATGCTAACTTTAGCTCTCTTTATTCGGATTTAGACACAGAAATACAGCAACTATCTAAACTAAACTCCCTCTTTCACTGATAGCAAGAATTAACATTCATTCTGAAAATGTCCTTACTTGCTACCTTTTTATACATTTGTAGAGCCATTCCATATGTACACCCTGCACCTTTTTTTACATAAGTTTCAATGTTCTCCACTTTTAATTGAAATGGCAGAAAGGCCATAACTTTTCTACCATAGCCACAAAGAAGGGGCTTGGTTGTTCCAAACATGCATGTTTATAATGTTGTAATAATCCTTGAACAAGCTTTTCCTCTCTGGCATTGTTCCTACTCTGCTATTTGGGTGCTGCTGGAAAAAACCTCCTTTACCTTTATGTTCAGTTAGTTCACATCTTAAATCCTCACTTTTGTGAGCACCAATATCAACTTCACCATTAAGATCTTTAACTGATCTATTTAAATTATGGTTAACTTATGTTCTTTCAAATTCCTAACCCATCTCCAGAAGGAAAATGTTTCTTTGACCTGTTTAAGTTGCTGAAATATTCTCCTCTTGGTCTAAATTTCATCTGAACACCATAGAACAGCTGTACTGCAAGGATACCCTTTTGTTCTTTACTGATATTTCATCTTCTCTTGCCCTTCCCCTCGTTCAGTATCTCCAGTTGCGACACTCCAAGGTGTTCACTGGCCAAAAATATCAGTTACCTTCTATGAAGTTCATAACTTTATTTTTAAGAAAAAGGATATTGAAAAAGGCTATTTCTACCTTACCATATAGTGATTTCTGATGATACTTGTTCCAAATTTCTAACCATGATTAAGTGCGAGACAGATTTGTCTCAACAGTTTTCCATAGCTTAGTTGAACCTGGCGCATGCTGTCCCCTTAAATTATTTGAAATGAAGAAGATTCATTTATGATGGTGCTTGCCTCATACTCACCAAGCACGTATGTTTCAGGGCTCCTTTGATCTGTGTTGGAAACAGTGTGGCAAAGAAGGAACTCTTTCACATGATTAGCAGGGATGCCCTATTATAAAAAGAATTCTGGAATTCTGTTTCTCGTTTACTCAATGAAGCCCCAGGTTTTCACCTGAAACTAACCCCAAAATTGGCAGTTTTAGAAATTGTTTTCTCAGAAATACCTTCTTCTCTTAGCACAGTGTTTTTCCATATTTTTATTGCAGCCAGAACAGCTTTGGCCTACCACTGGAAAAACTCTTAAGGCCCTGCTATTAAATAATTCAACAAATTAATTTCAACTGTTATATTAAATAAAAGCTAATTGACCCACCACACCTTTCTATCAAGAAAAAACTGTTTTGGGATTCTTGGCTAACATCTAAATACTATGCTACTAGTAACTTGTAGCTGTTATTCTCCTTTTACAAGTTTACTTTTCAAAAATGATGCCAACATAAAGTAGACATATCCTAGATACTAGTTATAAAATATTTTGTGTGGTTTAACAATTTGTCTTACACATAGAAATTTGAGTACCCTAGGGGGACTCAAAGTTATAGTAAAAATGTGTAAAAAAAAAATAAAAAAAGTTAAAAGTTGAAATCACCCCTCCTTTTGCCATTTTACAAATAAAATAATAAAAAAGTTACACATATTTGGTATCATCATGTCCGAAAAAGTCCAATCTGTTAAAATATAACAATGTATCCCATATGCTGAACACTGTAGCAGAGAAAAATTCCAGAAGCCAAAATTGCGTTTTTTTTTTGGTCATTTCACGTCTTCTAAATTTGGAATAAAACTGATTAAAAAAGCATGTATTGCAAACTGGTACCACTAAACAGAGCACTTCAGCCTGCAAAAAATGCACCCTCACTCAAGTCAGTAGGTGTTAGTACAAAAAAGGTAGTAGTTGTATAAAATGGCACCGTGACGCAAATTTCAAAAATTGGAATTTTTTTTAACAGTACCAAAACATTGCAAAAACATGCTTGGTTTTGACAGAATATTGTATAAACCTGCAAAATACCGCGAACACATCATTTATACTGAAGAATGAGTGTCCTTAAAAAAAAAAAAAAAACACAAACATAGTGCAAGTACCTTTTTTCACATTTTGTCCCACTTAGAATTTTTTTTGCGGTTTCCCAGTATATTCTGTAGCATAGTAAATAACACCACTAAAAAGTTCATCTTGTTCCACAAAATAAAAGCCCTCATATGTCTAGGTAGGTGGAAAAATCAAATAGCTATGGCTCTTGGAAGGCAAGGATGAAAAAACTAACATGTCAACCAAAGAAAACAAAACACGCAAGGTTCTTTCAAAAATTGGGCTCTGTCACAGAGGTCAAAACTGGCTGCATCCTTAAGAATTTAAACATACATTTCTCTGTCAGTTGAAAAATCTAAGCAACTTTAAGTACAGCCCATCAAAGGACATACCCCTCATTTTCGATCAAAGCCAGTAAAAGGGGTGAATAAGTAAACATGTGGGGCCTAAAGGTGTTACTAAAATTCATAGGGCCCCATATCAAATTGAGGTCCTCAGCACCTAATGGCAATAAAATAAAGTAAAAGTAGCTATAAATATTGTCGTATGTCAGAAAACCCACATAGTAGTGCTGGAGAGCAGAAAGCCACCAACTACTTGTTCCCTATGAAAAGGAACAATGATTTTGTTCCTGAATTGTCCACCCTTAACATCTGGGCCTCAAAGCAGTCGCTTTATCTGCTATGGCTTTAGTTGCGCCCATGTGTGGGGCTCATTTACGTAATCATAGTTGTACACTTATTCCTTCTATGTATTTTTTCCGGAGACAGGATCAGTCCAAACATAGAAAAAGAGTCCAAAAACCAACACAAAAACATATGTATGCACACCTACATAGATACAGTATATACAGTCATATGAAAAAGTTTGGGCACCCCTATTAATCTAAATAATTTTTAGTTCTAAATATTTGGGTATTTGCAACCGCCATTTCAATTTGATATATCTAATAACTAATATTGCACATTTTGTATTAGTACAATAAACCTCATTTCAATCTGGAAATATTACTGTGTCCATCAGTTATTAGATATAGCAAATTTAAATGGCTGTTGCAAACACCCAAATATTTAGAACTAAAAATGATTAAGATTAATAGGGGTGCCCAAACTTTTTCATATGACTGTACATACACATGTTGACAATTCAGTATATGCATACAATAAATATGCACATACACTGTAAAGGGCTTTTTACTTAGCTCGTGTCACTGCCCCCTCATTGTGTATAGGGACTGCTCTCTGCTGCTGTATTACTATGGGCTGCTATATGGCAAAAGAAAACTGACCGCTTCTTGCCAACTATGATCCGGAAGGAACATCCACTGTTCAGGAATGCTCCTGATAATGGTATTAGCTACTGCTCTTGCTTGTATGCTATTGAAAAACTAATCTATGTAACATTTCTAAATTTAACAGACTTTGATACGCATTTTTATGGTAATATTGTGGAGGGTTTCGGAGGCTCTGGAACAAGAACACAAAGTAAGTTAACCTTTCATTACAATTCTGTAGAATTGTAGTGCATATGGAAACTAATGGTTTTTCTTTCTTTTTCTTTCAAGGTGAATTTGATTTCCCATACGATTTTTCTGATAAGGATACTCCTACACATACTGGTGATAACTTTCTGGATCTCTCAGTTTCAGCTCCAGATATATTACCCATGGTTCACTGGTTAAAACTGCCAATTAGTCCTGAAATATTTAGCAATTATACTACCTCAGGTATGGTGTTTTAGCTACTTTAAACATAAATTTTTCATTGATCATAAATAACCTCTCGTAAATCATAATTGTCTTGTTTTTTGTCTTGGATTAAAGATGATCCATGACATCTGACATGTCTCTTTAAGTGAATACTTGCGTCCCATATGAAATAACAATTCTGGAGCATCTTCTTTTATCCCTGTGTGTTGTGCTGTTCCTCTGTTATTCCATCAGGAAATGTATATGTATATACCAGTCAGATGAGTTTTACAGAAGGATTGGTCCTGCACACATTGACTTTGCTAGCACTGATTACAAGGTCAGACCATGCAAGGACACCTACATTTGGAAACTCCCACAAAATGTGCTGAAAAAGCCTTGCTCGGCTTATACTCGAGTCACCGTTGGTGTCCAGGTGCTGCCATGGCCCAGGCACCGGTGGAGATCTTGTCAGCTGTATGCGACTCCTCTGGGAGCGCTTACAGCTGACTCTCGAGGTAAGCATCAGTGTCCGGGGTCTGCCATGGCCCAGACGCTGGTGGGGATCTCTTCAGCTGTATGCGACTCCTCTGAGAGCGCATACAGCCGAAGACACTATTGTGGAGCAGAGAGCGAGCGCTCCCTGCTCTGCAAGAGGACTCCGGAAGGCCGCAAGTCTGCAGTATGCTGCTGGAGTATACAGCACAGACGGTGTGCTATGTCATCATGCTGCCTGCGCGGCCCGATGACATCATGCAGCAGCCTGTAAAACCCTGTCTATACCTTCCTATGGGAGACATATTACTGCCTATACCTTCCTGTGGGGGATATATACCTGCCTATGGGGGACATATACCTTCCTATACTCCCTATAGTGGCATTAAACTGCCTATACCTGCCTATATCTTCCTTTTGGGGGACATATACTTGCTTGTACCTGCCTTAGGGGGTCATTAAACTGCCTTTACCTGCCTATGGGGGACTTAAACTTCCTATACCTGCATATGTAATTTTATTGGTATCCATTTTTATTTTTTCAATTTACCAGTAGCCGCTGCATTTTCCACCAGGCTTATACTCGAGTCAATACGTTTTCCCATTTTTTTGTGGCAAAATTAGGTGCCTCAGCTTATATTCAGGTCGGTTTATACTCGAGTATATATGGTACATTTCCAGAAAAGATAACAGAGGAACAGCACACCACAAATATATAAGAAAAGATGCTTTAGTAAAACAGACATATCAGATATAGCCACAGGTCCTCTTTATTTTTAACTTTAGGCTCTGTGTACATATCAACAATATTCTATAGGTGTTCTCCATTCTATAAATGCAGTTACTCTGGGGAAAAGACGTATTTAGTCAGCCACCAATTGGGCAAGTTCTCCCACTTAAAAAGATGAGAGAGGCCTGTAATTTACATCATAGGTAGACCTCAACTATGAGAGACAAAATGAGAAAACAAATCCAGAAAATCAGATTTGGTCTGATTTGGAAAGAATTTATTTGCAAATTAGGGTGAAAAATAAGTATTTGGTCACCTACAAATAAGCAAGATTTCTGGCTCTCACAGACCTGTAACTTCTTCTTTAAGAGGCTCCTCTGTCCTCCACTCATTACCTGTAGTAATGGCACCTGTTTGAACAGTAAGCAAAAATCCCAGAACCACACGGGGGGGCCTAGTGAATGACCTGCAGTGAGCTGGGACCAACGTAACAGAGACAACCATCAGTAACACACTACGCCTCCAGGGACTCAGATCCTGCAGTGCTAGACGTGTCCCTCTGCTTAAGCCAGTACATGTCCGGGCCCATCTGAAGTTTGCTAGAGAGCATTTGGATGATCCAGAAGAGTATTTGGAGAATGTCATATGGTCAGATGAAACCAGAGTAGAACTGTTTGGTAGAAACACAACTCTTCATGTTTGGAGAGAGAATGCTGAGTTGCATCCAAAGAACACCATACATACTGTGAAGCATGGGGGTGGCAAAATCATGCTTTGGGGCTGTTTCTCTGCAAAGGGATCAGGACGACTGATCCGTGTACATGAAGGAATGTATGGAGCCATGTATCATGAATTTTTGAGTGCAAACCTCCTTCCATCACCAACGGATTTGAAGATAATGGCTGGGAATTTCAACATGACAAAGATAACAAGAACAACACAAGGGCAACAAAGGAGAAGCTAAATAAGAAGCATTTCAAGGTCCTGGAGTTGTTTAGCCAGTCTCCAGATCTCAACTCCATAGAAAACCTTTGGAGGGAGTTGAAAGTCCGTGTTGCCCAGCGACAGCCCTAAAACATCACTGCTCTAGAGGAGATCTGCATGGAGGAATCGGCCAACATACCAGCAACAGTGTATGCCATACTAGTGAAGAAAAACAGAAAATGTCTGACCTCTGTCATTGCCAACAAAGGATATATAACAAAGTATTGAGATGAACTTTTGTTATTGACCAAAAACTTATTTTCCACCATAATTTTCAAATAAATTCTTTCCAAATCAGACAATGTGATTTTCTTGATTTGTTTTCTCATTTTGTCTCTTATAGTTGAGGTCTACCTATGATGTCAATTAAAGGCCTCTCATCTTTTTAAGTGGGATAGCTTGCTAAATTGGTGGTTGACTAAATACTTTTTTCCCCACTGTATTTGTGCATTCATTTTGAGAGATCACTCATAACATCAAATACATATTCACTTATATTTGTGAATAGAAATGAGGAAATTCGTAACAATTTGCTTAGACAGTGTTTTACCAATTAACAATTTTTTGCTTTTATAAAGACATTTTTCCCACAAACTCTGAAATACAGAACATTTAAGCTTCTTTTGTCTCATGTGTGGGAGATATGGTTCACCCATTCAATACATCCATTGCTGAATTACTGTAAAAGCAAATTTTCGCAAGGACACTACCATACATTTTCTTTTTCACACGAGTAATATGTCGCTATTATATGTAATTTTATTTTGTAAAAAAATGGGTTGTTGTTTTTTTATTTTTTAAAGTTTCCATATATACATTACTTCCTAGTTTGTTTCTCTGAGTCCCCTTCTGTGAGCTCTGATGATTGCTTGATTGTTCTTTTCCAGGCCCACTATGGGCCTGAGAGTGGTGTTATCAGCAGGAGCTTATAAGTGTGAAGAAAGCTGGAAACTTGTCCAGTGCAGAAAAAGATTAACACATTTTTCTTTCATGTATTGTTTTTATCATTGCCCTGTTGATTTAGTCTAATCTTTATCTTAGCTGGTCCAGAAAACAAGAGAGCCATCATTATGACATTACCTACCATTTGTAGACTACATTCAGATAAGCATTTATTGCGCAACCATAAACTAAAATAAGTCCATCCTTGCATTCAAGAGTTTTATCTTTGTTATCACAGGTAGAGAGGGACAAGATTTTATGTAATTTTTTTTTTGCATAGCGCTGCTATTACTAAAAAACACCCAAAAACCTCCAAACTGTAAAAAGAAAACCGTTTTCCGTGAATATTGATTTTAACAAAAATGCCCTTTTCTCTGATTGAAATGATAATGTTTTGCATAGGATTAGGCCACTATGCACCACATATACACGAGGACAGAAATATTGGTGCCCTCCCATTACAGAAAGTAAAAATTCACAATGGTCACTGAAATAACTTAAAACATTCAAAAGTAATAATCTAAATTTACCGTACTGAAAAATCAACTAAGGAAAATCAAACATTGAGTTTGAATTGTGGCTTAGCTGGAAAATGAAAAAAAATTAAACTATAAAAGTTTTGAAATTGAAAATATTAAAACTGGCCTGGACAGAAATGATGGTAGGCCTAGAAAACACTGAAAACAATTTCAACATGGAAACATGTTAAACTAAGTTGTGTCCTGATCACAGACATCTTCAAACTTGTAATCAGTCAGTCTGCCTATTTATTGAAAAGTTGTCACTGTGCTTTTTGGTGTCATGGTGTGTACCACACTGAACATGGACCAAAGAAAGCCAAGTAGAGAGTTGTCTGGGGAGTTTAGAAAGAAAATTATAGACAAACATGTTAAAGGAAAAGGCTACAAGACCATCTCCAAACAGCTTTATGTTCCTGTTACTACAGTTACTCATATTATTCAGAAGTTTAATCTGTATGGGACTGCAGTCGTCAGCCTCTCTGGACGCTACTGCAAGTGGAAAATCGATGGCAAATTGAAGAGACGTATAATATAAATGGTAAGCAAACAACCCAAAACCACTTTCATAAAGATTAAAGGTAACCTGAAGGTTGAGGTACTTCAGTGTCAGAATGCACCATCAATCTCTGTATTTGCCAAAGTGGACTTAATGAAAGACAGTCGAGGAGGAAACCACTGTTGAAAGCAAATCATAAACAAGCGAGACTGGAATTTGACAAAATGCATATTGACAAGCCACAAAGCTTCTGGGAGAATGTCTTTTAAAAGATGAGACAAAACTTGAACTTTTTTGCAAGTCATATTAGCCCTATGGTTACATAGAAGCATACAAGAAAAGAACATTGTATCCACTGTAAAACATGAAGGATGCTTGGTTATGTTTTGGAGTTGCTTTGCTACATCGGGCACAGGGTGTCTTGAATCTGTGCAGGAAACAATGAAATCTCAAGACTATCAATGCATTGTGGAGTGAAGTATGCTGCCCAGTGTCAGAAAGCTTTGTCTCAGGGACATGTCATGGGTTCTCCAACAGGATAATGACCCAAAACACACAGCTAAAGACATCCAATACTGGCTAAGAGCAAAGCACTGAACTATTCTGAAGTGGCCTTCTATGAGCCCTGATATAAATCCTCCTGAACATCTGTAGAAGGAGCTAAAACATGTAGTCTGGAGAAGGCACCCTTCAAACTTGAGAAAGCTGGAGTAGTTTGCGCATGAGAAGTGGGTCAAAATACCTATGGACAGGTGCAGAAGTCTTCCTGGGAGTTACAAAAATCATTTGTTTGTAGTGATTGTCTCAAAAGGTTGTGCAATAAAATATTAAAGGGGTTGTCTCGCTACAAAGAATAGCTTTCAAATTGTAGGGAACACAAAATAAAGACATTTTCCAAATATATTGCTTTGTTCCTCTGTTTTCCCTAAGGAGATACAAGTGAATTTATGACCTCCCTGGCTATTTCAGTTCCCTCAGTAAGGACCTGTAAACAATTCTCCCCCTGCTGTTTGTTCAATGAGATAACAGTGAGTGAGGTCATCACACAGGTTGTGGCAGTGTCCTCTGCTGCTCAGCAGTAAAAAGATTGATTTATGTAAAATAAACAGAACTGTAATTAGGGCTTTTGTTTTGGGAATCAGATAAAAAGTCCTGTTAGTAGTTTGAGAAGCTAATCTGATCTAATTAGCATCTGAAAGCACAACTGAGCACAGAGCTGTACAAGCATGGAGCTTATGAAAATGAGTCAGTCTGAACCAGGAAGTGACAGAGTATTTCATTCATGCATTCCCTGAAACTCTGAAGGGAGACAACTCCTTTAAGTTAAGCGTACCATCATTTCTGTCCAGATCAGTTTCATTAATTTTTTTTAATTTTTTAGTTAAACCACAATTCAAAAGCAGTGTCTGATCTTTATTAGTTAGTTCTCAGTAAATTTTAATGTATTAATATTTTTGTCAGCTTAAAGTTATTTCAGTGACCATTCTGGGTTTTTCTTTCTTTAACGGAAGGGTACCAACATTGCTATCCATGTATGTATTAAGTGTTTTAGACCGTTTTTGCACCTTGTTAAACATGGGGATAAAGGCAAGAGGGATTGTTTCACTAAAAAAAGAGTGGTCTACATGTGACACATTTGCTTATTTTACACCAATTTTTTGCCAAAATTTTAGACGAGCAAGAGGTTGCATAAAGTTACATACAACATAAGCCACTTTGGCACATCAGGTCTAAAACTCATTTTATTGCCCATAGCAACCAATCAGAGCACCCCTCTCATTTTACCTGAGCATTATATAAAATGCAAGAGGCAATCTGATTGGTTGCTATGGGCAACAAAGTAAGTTTTAGACTTAGACAGTTTTCATACATGTGGCCCTATATCCTTAGAACTAGATATTTAAATGGTTTAAAAATGCCCCAGAGTTTTATCATAAAAGTATTAAATAGACATCACTTGTATAAATGAGGTTCTGACACATTTCTTCATTTCTCTTTTTATTAGGTATTTCTACTCAAACCATTATAATCAGGCCTTTTCTTTTGAAGCCAAGCAAGATGTATATGCTGGATGTTAATTTAGGTAAATATCTTCCTCATGAGCATTAGAAATTAGTTACGGTAATTAGTTTTTTTACTTTCTTGAAATTGGCTGGTTTATGATTGTGCAGCCACCTATTATCTGATAATCTCCAGGAATGCTTTTTTGTCTCAAAAGTAGCCTTCAAGATTAGTTTATTATGCATATGTAGGTGGTGAAATACGTATTAAACACATCAGCAATTTTCTGAGTAAACCAACCCAAAACTCAAAAATTGGTCAGCACATCCAAAACAATTTAAACAAAATTAGTCTAGGTGCACGCTGACGTGGTAGCATAGAAATGCAAACACAATAAAATATAAATTTTGAACAAAACTGCCAAGTGCCATCCGTCAGCGTCAAGGTCACCTCAATTCATATGGGAACCTACTTTGACATTTTACCTCATATGGGAACCTACTTTGACATTTTACCTAATTTAGGGCCACATGTATGAAAACTGTCTAGGTCTAAAACTCACTTTATTGCCCATAGCAACAATCTGAGCGCCCTCTAATTTTTCCAGCGCACTATATGAATTGAATGGGGTGCTCTGTTTGGTTGCTATGGGCAACAAAGTGAGTTTTAGACTTAGACATGTGGCCCTAAGTGTCTGCTCAGACCTTAATTTTTTCAGGGAGAGAAGATCCCAGCTACATTCTGCCCTGATTAAAAACAGTCTGTGTAGATGCGCAGAGTGCACAACCAAAGTGGAGGCTAGCCACTCCCTCATGCAAAACAATTTTAACCCCTTCCCAACATTGGACGTATCCAAACGTCATAACGGGACGTGACTTATGTGGACATGTCCTAGACATTATGTGGGCTCCCCCCACTTGAGAGCCTGCACAATTGCAACATCGGACCAGCTGTATATTGCAGCTGGCCTCATGCTGCATAACCCACAGCAGGAGCCCACTTGTGATCGCGGCAGCTAAGGGAAAGAAAGAGGGAGGGAGCTCCCTCTGTCCTCCATCTTTAGCAGCAACGCGATAGCATTTGCTGCTGTCTTACCTGACAGCCCTGGAAGTCTAACAAAGATTTCTAAGGTGACCATGACGCCACTATGCCCTGCCATGCCCTGAGGGCACGACCAGGCATAGTGATTGACAGTTGCCATAGAGATCAGTACACAGAAACAATGGTGTATACTGTTCTCCATTGTATCAGTGTCCCCCATAAATAATACCAATAAAAACATCAACTTATCCCACAAAAAACAAGCCCATACACAGCTCTGTATACAGAAAAAAAAAAAAAGTTATGGCTCTCAGACTATGACTATGCAAAAACGTGTTTTCCTTTTTGAATAAAAGTGTTTTTGTTGTGTAAAAGCAGTAAAACATAAAAAATATAAATATTGTGTATCGCTGCAATCGTATTGACCTGCTGAGTGAAGCTAGCATGTCACTTACACCACACGGTGACTGCTGTAAAATATTTTTGAAAAAAAAACACTATTAGGATTGCTATATTTTGTTCAAAACACCTCACAAAAACTTTGCTAAAAAGCGATTAAAGCATTATATGAACTCCATAATGGAACCAATAAAACCATCAACTCATCTCGCAAAAAACAAGCCCTTATTTGGCTCCAAAAAGTTATGGCTGTAAGACTATGACGACATAAAAACACAATTTTTTATACAATTTTATTGTGTAAAAGTAATAAAACACAAACAACTATCAAATTTTTTATATAATTGTAATTCTACAGACCCGCATAGTAACATTGTCCTGTCATTAAATCCGCACAGTGAACACTGTAAAAATGAAGCCCAAAAACAATGGCGGTACAGCGTTTATTTCCCCCCATTTTCATGGCCCAATGCTAAAAAAACACTGTGGAACACCTGTGGGCCCGAAATGCACAATATGCCCCTAGAGATCCATGAGGGGTGTTGAATTCAAGATGGGGTGACTTCAGGAAGGTGTCACCTGTTCTGGTACTTTGAGGGCTTTGTAAATGTGACATGGCACCATTCAAAATCCAGAAGCCAAAGAAGTCATAGTGCACCCTCCCTTGTACACCCTGCCAATGCGCCTAAATAGCAATTTACAACCATATATAGGGTATTGCTGAACTTGGAAAAAATTGCATAACATATTTTGGGATGCTTTTTTTCCCAGGATTCCTTGTAACAATGAACTATTTTCAGCTAAAATTGCAGATTGTTGGAAAAAATGTTTTTTTTCATTTTCACAGCCTAACACTAACATTTTTTCAATTTTGTATTATAGAATTTATTATGAAATATATAGATTTAATTTTATATAGTTTGATAATTATCATAAATTAATTTTTATTATTTTACTGGTATAATTTGATAAATTAGGGACATTTTTTGCCCTAGTGGCTAATCTAGTTCCATTATGACAACTTAGTCTCAGGTAGACCACATTGAAATAGGTCTGTCTGTTCGAGCAGTAATTTGCCTAGTTTTGCCACATTCATAAATGTGTCTAATAGTACGAATGTGTTGTGACACGCTCCCAGAACACCCCCACATCTTTGGCGCATTTCAAAGTGTCTGGCCAAGCGCACAAAACACTAAACATGTTCATTTGACGCACCATAGATTGGGAAGTTAGGCAGACTAATCACTTTTGCTGTATTTAACAGCAGAACATTAAAACTGACCCCTTTATACATGTCGCACTTGGTGTCTGTTCAGACCTCCATTTTTTTCAGGGACAGAATTTCCCAACTACATTCTGCTCTGATTAAAAACAGTTTGTGTGAATGGGCGAAGTGCGCAACCAAAAAATGGAGGCTAACCACTTCCCCAAAAATTGGTCAGCACATCCAAAACAATTTTAACCCCTTCTCGACATTGGACATACCAATACACCACAGCAGAAAGTGACTTCCCTCAAATGGACTTATGGGTAAGTCCTAGACGTCGTGCAGGCTTTCAAGCAGGGCCCGCATGATTGCAACATGGGACCAGCTGTACATTGCAGCCGGCCTCACAGCTCACTCTGACCGCAGGTGATTAACCCCTTAGCTAGCCATTCCCCCATTCAAACAATCCAAAAATCAAAACAGACACAGAGTGAGGTAAAATGTTATAGTAGGTTCATATCTGAACTGAGGTCACCTTGTCACTGGTGGATGGGCACTTACAGTTTTGATCAAAATTGTTCGCTTAGAACCTCAAGTTTTCATGTATTCTAAAGTAGCAGAAATGCTTTTTGAAAAGATTCCTATTTTCTCTTTCACTGTTTTTTTGCTGTTTATAGAGTGCTGCTGATATTGTGTTGTGGTACCAATGCTTCTTAAGGTGCTATTGACATGAAATTCTCACCAGATATCGGTAACAATGCATCCAATCCACACAGGCAAAGCAATCAAACCATCTATGTCCATATATTAAGTTATGTATAATAATAAGAAATGACAAAGGAAGAAAGAGAGGTACAAAAAGCCAGTAATTAGAAAACAATCATGCCACTTAGTGAAAAATATCATCTGGTTCAGCTGTTGGCCTATAAAAAGGTGTCTCTTCACCAAGGTGCCACACAAGAAACATATCATAATGTGTTAAACCAGTGACCTGTCTCAGGACCTTTGCAACCTTATTCTTGCAAAAGATACTGATGGCTACTGAAAAATTTCTAATTCATTGAAGGTTCAAGTGAGCATTGTTGGGGTTGGAAGTGGAAAAAACATAATTTCACCATAAACCAGGTGCTCCATGCAATATTTCAGACAGAGAGGTGAAAAGAATTAAGAGAAGAGTTGTTCAAGAGTCAAGGAGCTCCGATGAAGAGCTGAAGAAAGACTTGGAATCAGCAGATACAATTGTTTCAAATCAAACAATAAGTAATGCATTCAACCTCCATGGCCTGTATGCACGCTAACCATCCATTGCTGAACAAAAAGCATGTTCAAGGGCATTTAAAGTTTGCTCAACAACATTCAGACAAGCCTATGAAATACTGGGAGAATAAAGTCTGGTCAGATGAAACCAAAATTGAACTCTTTGGATGCCCTAATACACACTATATTTGAAGACCAAAAGGCACTGAAAAAACACCATACCAACACTGAAGTTTGGAGGTGGGAACATCATGGTGTGGGGCTGTTTTTCAGCATACGGCACTGGCAAACTTCATATAATTGAAGGAAGGATGAATAGAGAAATGTACTGAGACATTCTTGATAAAAATCTGCTGCCATCTACCAGGATGATGAAGATGAAACAAGGGTGGACATTTCAGCAAGACAATGATCCCAAACACATAGCCAAGGAAACTCTCAATTGGTTTAAGAGAATTATAATAAAGCTGCTAGATTGGTCCAGCCAATGACCTGACCTGAATCCAATAGGAAATCTATGGAAGGCAGTAAAGCTCAGAGTTCATAGAAGGAGCCCACAGAATCTTCAGGATTTGAAGAGTGTTTGTGTGGAAGAATGGGCCAAAATCCCACCTGAGCGATGCATGCAACTAGTTTCTCTATACAGGAGGCACCTTGAACTTGTCATCACCAACAAAACCTTTTATACCAGGTATTAAATACATTTCAGTACCTTGTTCAATACTTTCTCCTGGTCTCATGTCTCATTATTGCACATAACTTATGAACATATATGACTTGATTTCTTTGCCTGTGTTGATTGGATGAGTTGTTACCGACATCTGGTAAGAATTTCATATCAATAGCACCTTTATAAATAAATTTACATAGAAACCTGATGTGGTGATATATTCAATACTTATTTTACCTACTGTATTGTAAAAAGTTAGCAGAATTATACAATTTAATCTTATTTGTGATGCTGCAAATTTTAGTAAGGATGTTTTTGTTTTTTCAACCTTGCCTATCTAGACCTTAACAAAAAAATCATAGAAAAATGGGACATTATTTACTGAGAATCACAAAAAGGCCTGGTTCACATCTGCATCGGAGGGTCTGTTTCACAGAGGTGAAAAACTCAAGCCACAGTATCCGTTCGCTAGAGACACCCACAGCGCCTGACAAACCCTATTAATTAGAATGAGCTTGTTGGGTTTCCGCTGTGGTATCTGTATTTGAGTCTGAAGAAATAGTGCAGGCTGCTGTGCAGTTTTTCACCTCCGGTGCAGATGTGAATCAGGCCTAATATGGCCATACTTACTGCACAATGGCAGGACAAATATCCATTTCCTGTAGGAAGCAATAAAAGCCCCAGTGCTACGTAGGAGACATTGCACAGCTGCAGATTTCTAATGAACAATCGCTCACCCACACATAAGCCTTATCTATGTGCGATTGCAATACTACCAACCACCCCCTCATTGATAGTTGAGCAGTGTCCCTTGCATGGTACTGTGGGCTTTTCTGCGTACTGGTGAGAACTGTTTTTTAGCCAATGTGCAATTATGTACTAGGCAATTCCTCCCCTTATGGTGTGTAAGCAACTGTTCATTAGTATTCTGCACCTGTGCAACTTCTAATATGTAGCAATGGGGCATCCAATGCCTCCTACTGGGAATGTTTCTTGTCGTGCCTTCCTAGTCATACTTTTTTTTTATTTTTGACGCCTAGCCATGTACTTACCATGTTTTTGAGTTTTGTATTTTTGTATTCCAGGGTGAGTTGCATTTTTAAACTGTGGTCGCAGTCCCGTGTGCAGTCACCTGTAGTACTAAAGTACTGCAGTCTGGTATACAATTACTGTGCTTCTATTGTTGCAGTAAAATTGCAGTCGGTCTCTTAGACGTTAAATGAAACAGAAGTGCACATGTTTGGACACTGCTTCTTTTAAAGATTTCAAACAAGTCCCCATTCATTCTTTTTCTTTCATGAATTACTTATATTCAAATCTGTCATGATGATCATTAGTTTCCATCCACCTAGTTTGCTGTTTTTTTTCCAGCCAGATAGCTCTGCTCCCTTTTGATGCATGAATTGTGTCCCTTCTTTTTCTAGAGTCAAATGGATTGAGAATTGGAAGATCACAACTATATCTTACAGTAAATGAAATGTCACATAAAATTACCTGCCAAGTTCAACCCAAAAATGGCATTGAGGTGTTCACCATTTTTAGTATCTTCTGCACATCTGGTAAAGAGGTATATAATCAATTGTTTTTTTAAAGAGAACCTTATTCTATCCCAACTGAAAGTAGGATGTGATAGAGGGAGAGAAGCTGAGCTTTTTACAATATGTAATTTTATCTGTATTAGAATTACTGAGTAATAAGCAGAGTAAAACATAATTAGACTCCTTAAAAGACAGTGGAATTCTTGATGACTCCGTCCATATACAGTGATTGACAGTTTCCCCTGTATCTATGTATGTGAAGAGCAAATATTAATCACGGTATGTGAGCAGACGTCTGCAGTACTTTCAGTTTCACATTTAAGATTTTCTCTGCTTTTTACTCAGACATTCAGCATCAAATCATATCATGCTTTCAATGTAACAAAAGTCACCTGACAGGTTCCTTTTAAAGTAGCTTTTGTCACCAAAAATCATTTTACATATATTGTTTTTGTTTAATGTTGGCACAAATGACATTCATTGTGCGGTATTAAAATAGTGTGATACCATAGTACGTTTATTAGCCAGAAAAAACTAGCTATTATGATTTTGTCTTTTTTGACACAGGACAATTTATCACCATATTGGCAATTCCTTAGAAACACAAGTGCTTAATAAAATCTGTAAATATTCTCCATCATATAAACAGAATTTCTCGAAACACATCACCAGGCCTATAATAGCAAAATTGCACTGACATGTCATAACTTTCCTCTAAACCTCTATGTATTATTTAATGTGTTTACTTAAAGTCTATAGACAATATTCCTAAATACAAGAGTAGGCAACTCCATTATAATATTTATTATAGTCTTCCATTTTGCTGCTCGGGAGTTTGTATAAGTCATTCACCTAGGTGGAGGTGTTGCTGAATTTCCAGAGAATCACTCAGGCTGTGTTCAAATGCTATGGCAGCTGCATGCAGACAAAACCTGTAAACAAGTGTAGAAAGAAGGCAAAGCACCCAAATAAAATCTAGATTTCACAGACCTCAAATGCAACATGTATTACTGGAAGGACATACCCACACGTGAATATTCTGAAACTAAAAGCAAGTTGCAACGTGAACTTCAGGCGGTCTGAAGATGAGTGAAGGATTAGAGATTGCAGACCAGAACTTAGTCTAACCATTTTTTACTCACAGTAACTACTAATACAGCGAAGGAAATATTCTTGCTGATTGTTTAAGTTTGCACACTGACAAAGACATGAACAGTCTATAATTTTATGGGTAGATTAATTTTAACATTGAGAGATAGGATATCCAAAATAAAATCCAGAAAATCATTGTCTAAATTCTATAAATTTATTTGCATTTTGCTGAGAGAAATAAGTGTTCAATCCCCACCAACCAATAAGAGTTCTGACTCCTACAGGCCAGTTAGACGCCTCCCCTAAACAACTTGTTACCTGCATTAAAGATAGCTGCCTTAAAAAGTCACCTTTATAAAAGACTGCTGTCCACAGACTCAATCAGTCAAACTCTAAACTCTACAACATGGGCAAGACCAAATAACTTTCTAAGGATGTCAGGGACAAGATAATAGACCTCAACGCTGGAATGGGCCCCAGAACCAGAAGTAAGATGCTGAATGAGAAGGAGACAACTTTTGGTGCAATAATAAGAAAATGGAAGAAATACAAAATGACTGTCAATCTACATTGATCTGGGGCACAATGCAAAACCTTACCTTGTCGGATATCCTTGATCATGAGGAAGATGAGAGATCAGCCTAAAACTACACAGGGGGAAATTGTTAATGATCTCAAGGCAGCTGGGACCACAGTCACCAAGAAAACCATTAGTAACACATTTTGCCGTAATGGTTTAAAATCCTGCAGTGCCCGCAAGGTCCCCCTGCTCAAGATGGTACATGTGCAGGCCTGTCTGAAGTTTGCCAATGAACACCTGGATTGATTCTGTGAGTGATTGGGAGAAGGTGCTGTGGTCAGATGAGACAAAAATGCTGCCTATGACCCAAAGAACACCGTCCCCACTGTCAAGCATGGAGGTGGAAACATTATGTTTTAGGGGTTTTTCTCTGCTAAGGACACAGGACTACTTCACTGCATCAATAGGAGAATGGATGGAGCCATGTACCGTAAAATCCTGAGTTCCAACCTCCTTCCTTCTGCCAGGACATTAAAATTGGGTAATTGCTGGGTCTTCCAGCAAGACAATGACCCAAAAAATACAGCCAAGACAACAAATAAGTGGCTGAAAAAGAAGCACATTAAGGTCATGGAGTGGCCTAGCCTGTCTCCAGACCTTAATCCCATATAAAACTTATGGAGGGAGTTGAAGCACTGAGTTGCCAAGTGACAGCCTCAAAATCTTAAAGGGGATTTATCACTTCATCAGTTCGTGTGTTTCAATGTATTTTCAGTTTCTCAGCTCTTCAAATCCAGGGGCGTTTCTTCCCCGCCCAGCTGGGTGTTTCTTAACTGAAGGGGGATGACATCATCCCCCCCCCTTCACTGTTCCTGCTCGCTCCCGAGTCAGTGTGTTTGTTTGAGATCAATGGGAGGGGATAGCACATCCCCCCCTCTGTCCACATGTAACTGTGTCGTTCCTCTCCCTATGCAGTCTTAGGGCATGTCCCCACTGCACGGGTTTTTGGCCGGTTTTTCAGACGGTTTGCGGTTTTGCAGACCGTCTGAAAAACCGTCCGCAAACGAGCACAACGGGGCTCTATGGAAAACCCGTGCAGCAGTCACCACTGCACGGGTTTTCCGCCCGTGGGCCGCCCGAAACGGATTGCACATGAACATTCTTCCATCCGTTTTTCGGACGGAATATGGGCATGTCAATGGGAAGGGGGAGGTTTCGCTCATCGCGGAGAAAAGCCGTCCGGCCGTGTGCACGGCACACAAACCGGACAAATACCGGTCGGATAAACCGACCGGTGTTTGTCGTCTGCCGTAGGGACATGCTCTTAGGCTATGTCTACACTGCAATGGACAAAAAACGACCTGAAAACGAATGACTAAAAACGTTCATGAAAATTAGTTTTTTGTCCTTACTATCAAAAGCAGTTGAAAAAAAACGGGTATTTTTTGCCGGGATTTGCTTTTTATGGCACTTTTTCACACTCGTTTTTTGCTTGTCTTCAAGTCTGTTTTTTAATGTCTGCATAAATTAAGCCTCTGGATGTAACTCTGCCCTACAAAAGGGGATATAAAGCACATTATTGCATTTATATGTGATCTTGTAAGTTGTTTTACAGATTTTGGCGCTAATAAAGTTATATAGTTTTTGTCGCCAAAAATAAGTTTAATTACGGGTTTTGGCCATAAGGTCCATTTTTTACGGATTTTGGTGCTAAAATACGTATTTTTACAGATTCTGGCGCTTATAAAGTTTTCTCGATTTGCCAAAAAAATTTTTTTTTTAAAGGATTTTTTTTTTTTTTTTTTTTTTTTTTTTTTTTTTTTTTTTTTTTTTTTGCCAAAAATAAGATTTTTAAAGATATTGGCCCTAAAAATACGATTTTAATAGATTTTGTGCAAAATAATTTTTATTTAAAAAAACTGTTTAAGATTTTAGCCAAAATCCGGCAAAATAATACCGAAGCGCTAAAATCCGGAGAAACACTATTTTAGTGCCAAAACCCATAAAGTATTTTTAGCAACAAAATTCGTAAAAAAAAAAATATTTTTAGCGACAAAAGCAAGATAATTTTATAAGATCCAAATTCCGGAAAAAAGTATTTAAGCGCCAAAACCCGTAAAAAAGTATTTTTGCGTAAAAATCATATTTTTAGCGACAAAAACGAAAAAACTTTAATAGCGACAAAATCCATAAAAAGATATTTTAGTGCCAAAATCCGTAAAAAAAACGTATTTTCAGTGACAACATGCTTAAAGTATTTTTAGCAACAAAAGGAAGATAACTTTAGAGGAGCCAAAATCCATAAAAAAATTATTTTTAGCGTCAGAAGCGAGATAACTTTATTAGAGCCAAAATCAGTAAAGAAAAGGATTTTAGCACCAAAATCCATAAAAAAACCGGATTATTGCGCCAAAATTCGTAAAAAAAAAGTATTTTTAGTGTCAGAAGCAAGATAACTTTATTAGCGTAAAAATATGTTAAGGAAAAGATTTTAGCGCCAAAATCCGTAAAAAAACGGATTATTGTGCCAAAATCCGTAAAAAACATATATTTAGCATCAAAGGTTAGATAACTTTATTAGCACAAAAATAAATTAAGAAAAATATTTTAGTGCCAAAATCTGTAAAAAAAAATGGATTCTTGCGCCTAAATCCGTAAAAAAAACCCATATTTTTAGCATCAGAAGCGAGAACTTTATTATTTGCCACTGAGTATTAAGTCTTGTTTGCCAGAGCGATCAAATACTTATTTCTCACTGCAAAATGCAAATAATTTTATATAATTTATACAATGTGATTTTCTGGATTTTATTTTGGATGTATCTCTCAATGTTAAAGTTAACCTACCCTTAAAATTATAGACTGTTCATGTCTTTGTCAGTGGGCAAACTTCATCCTTCACTGTATATGTAAAATATTTTTTTACATGTCAAATGTGCCCTTAACCTTTAATGACTATAAATCTGATTTTTACCATTCAAAAACTCTATTAGCCTTAATTTTGGGCATTTCAATTTCTTCATTTGCTTTTAGTAGCGTATGAAGCCATTGTTAAAACCATATTGTTAAACCCAGAGAGTCAATGGTACACATACCAATAGTTCATTTTGGAAAATGTTGGCATATCCATAAATGTTTATTGGATGTAGGTCCATCCCCTGGGGCCTACACCTATTTTGAGAATCTGGGTCCCTGTACCAACTCTGCTCATTTGTACCACGGCTGCATCGAACGAAAAGGTGGTCATGCATGTGTTGCTTTCACCATTAATTTTAATGGGAGTTCTGTGTATAGCCAAGCACATACACTCACCGGCCACTTTATTAGGTACACCATGCTAGTAACGGGTTGGACCCCCTTTTGCCTTCAGAACTGCCTCAATTCTTCATGGCATAGATTCAACAAGGTGTTGCAACGATGCTCAATTGGTACCAAGGGGCCCAAAGAGTGCCAAGAAAATATTCCCCACACCATGACACCACCACCACCAGCCTGAACCGTTGATACAAGGCAGGATGGATCCATGCTTTCATGTTGTTGACGCCAAATTCTGACCCTACCATCTGAATGTCGCAGCAGAAATCGAGACTCATCAGACCAGGCAAACGTTTTTCCAATCTTCTACTGTCCAATTTCGATGAGCTTGGGCAAATTGGAGCCTCAGTTTTCCTGTTCTTAGCTGAAAGGAATGGCACCCGGTGGTGGTCTTCTGCTGCTGTAGCCCATCTGCCTCAAAGTTCGCCGTACTGTGCGTTCAGAGATGCTCTTCTGCCTACCTTGCTTGTAACGAGTGGCTATTTGAGTCACTGTTGCCTTTCTATCAGCTCGAACCAGTCTGCCCATTCTCCTTTGACCTCTGGCATCAACAAGGCATTTCCGCCCACAGGACTGCCGCTGACTGGATGTTTTTTCTTTTTCGGACCATTCTCTGTAAACCCTAGAGATGGTTGTGCGTGAAAATCCCAGGAGATCAGCAGTTCTGAAATACTCAGACCAGCCCTTCTGGCACCAACAACCATGCCACGTTCAAAGGCACTCAAATCACCTTTCTTCCCATACTGATGCTCGGTTTTGAACTGCAAGAGATTGTCTTGACCATGTCTACATGCCTAAATGCACTGAGTTGCCGCCATGTGATTGGCTGATTAGAAATTACGTGTTAACGAGCAGTTGGACAGGTGTACCTAATAAAGTGGCCGGTGAGTGTACATTAGGATGGGAACAATGCATATGTACAATGTTTCCAAAAAAATCATTAATGTAAGTTATTTAGACACTATATTTACTATAGTGAAAATATAAGTATGGTGATTAAAAGTTAAAGGCATTAAATGGCTCAGCCATACTCAGAATTCCTATTGATTTTAATGGAAGAGTCCCAACTACCTCTCCATTCAAAACGGAGAAGTTTCTGGGCTTGTTCTCAAGGTAGTTGCTGGTCTCAGTGGTGAGACCTGCACCTATCAGACTTTGATGGTGTATCCTATTGATATGCTATCAATGTCTATAGTGAGACAAACCCTTTAATTGGGTTACCTCTGAATTATCAGGACGTGTCATAATATAGGCCTTCGCACTGTTACCATAACAGTACGTTTAATAGCTGTACAGATAATGAAAGTAAACGTAAGAACCGCTCACCTGTTCAGATGTAAATCCAGGCATTCAAACTGATTTGGATGATGCACAGGAAGAAACCACAATTGAAAAAAATCTTCAGCACTCGTCTATAAAAGTAACAAACATTTATTTCATATAAGATAAATCCTATATGATAAATCACATTAAAAAAATGTCAGACAGTAGCAGTTTCAACCTTATAAGCGTTTTGAACCGCTTAAAAATAGGGCTCAGTCATAAGCTAAAGTGAAACAATACACAGCACTATAAATTCAAGCCCAAAAAATAAATAACAGATGATTATTAACCCTAGATGAAATACACATACAGTAGAGGGTCATATGTAGCAAAAGGGTGTTATAAAAAAACAGTATACTCATAGATATACATTAAGTCATCACGATAATTCATGCCCATGGGATAACGACTATTAATTTCCAGAATCCAAGGAGCCTCCCTGTTTTGTTAATAATTAATAATTCCTTGATGTCTCTCTATAAATTGTTTAGAAGCATCTGAAAGGCAATGTACAATAGGGTTATTTATCTAAAGTGTTCAGATATTCTTTTCTTGAGTGTTCTCCTAGTGCAACCCATGTACAAGATGCAACAGTATAGTATTGTAGTAGTATTGCAGTTAATAAGTGTTTTTATCTTATACTCACGATGAGTAGCGAATGCTGTGAACATTTGTGAATTACGCATCTATTTACACAAACCACATCGTACTGAGCCACAGTGATAAGAACCAGTTGTGGGAAGCCAGATATGAGTATTGTTAGATTGTGTCTTTTATGGACAAGTGCTGGAGATTTTTTTGATTGTGTTACAGATAATGAAACATATCCCAAATAAAAAGTAAGGTTTAATGGGTCCATTGCAAGAGAGATAGTATTTATGTTGTGGGGATAATAATTTTCTTCTTGCTGCTTCTACACAGGACCTTAATTATGAATTCAGTTACCAAGTAGGGCAATTGTCAAGAAAGACTCTGTATAAAGGAAGAGACATTCAATATTATTTTAATTTGCCTTCTGGAGATCCATCTGGTGGATATCAAGGTAGGTATTCTCATGACTCATGATTTTTAAATATTTCTTTTAAAGTTCAGATTTTCCCTACTGCCAAAAACATTATTGTCTGTATGGGGAGTGTCTGAAGACAAAAATTATAGGATGCCATAAAAAACATAAAAGTACAGCTATATACTTTTGAATGAAAAATATTGACATTTTAGATTAGTAAATGGTCTCTTCTAGTTTGGTATGAAGACAGGCAGGTCTAGAGTAGGCCAACTGCACAGCGTCCAAAAATGGTAGAGAAGAATGTGCAACATCAAAAGATCCTACAGGTCTCATGGCATTTTCAGATGAATAAGTAGTTCTGCGCCAGGGACATTGGATCAGGTTAATGAAAAGTTGTTGTTTTTTGTTTAATACCAATTCTCCTCTACTCTTAATTTGTATTTTTTTAAGTAAATTATTGACGAGATCATTTGTTTTTCAGTTATGGTTTTCACACAAATAACAAATTTTTATGGATCACAAACACAGCCATGCCCAGTAAATGTGACTGTGCTACCCATTATTTCCCGCAATGCATCTGGTAACCCACTGCCACAAATGGAACTGTAAGTCTCTGATACATTGAAAGTGGAACTATCAAAGTTTGATTTGTCACATTAATATTCTTTTTCTTTATCTAGATTTCAAGAGAGCTTGAGAAATCTTTCTATACTTGTGTTAATGGGAAATCATATTGAGATTCGAAACTATGTTGTATTGTTAACCTCAGTCCTTAATCGTCTTTATACAGTGGACAGTCAAATAGCTTTTGCGCTACAATCAGATATTAGAAACAAACTTATTTTTATTTTTCAAGGCTTACCTTTTAGTAACCAGGTAAATCCTTTGTAATGTATTTTTTTCTAAAAATAATATATTTTTACATACATATACACATATGGTATACTGTCTATCTATTCACACGTATATCAAAGTTTGAGATAGTAAATAAATCAATATTAATTCCATGAAATAGCTAATGTTTTTGTAATTTCAGCATTTTGGTATCTTAATAAAATACATAGTGTGAACATCAGATGAGAAGCAAGGAAGTAGATCTATTTAGGACTGAATATAAAATTACCCAAAAGAAGTAATCAAGTGAGCATTAATATAATGTGTTTATTTTATTATGAAAAAAAAAACATCTTTTACTCTTCAAAATTCCATTACAGAATGAACTAAGTGATATTATGTTAATGCTGAATGATCTCTTCAGTGCCACAAACCAGGTATGTTTGACATTGAGATTTAAAAAACAAAAAAGCTGAAACAGTGGTCCTAAATATTGCTGCATTTGCATGGTGATATCATTATGACATGCAATACATATAGAAGTAAACTGAAGCCTGAATTGACTATTAAGGTTGTGGCAGAAAAGTGTCTTAAAGTGCGGCAAAAAGTGGCACATTTTTGGTGCAGCATGTTGAAACTTTTTGCACACTTTCTGACACAAGCCTGGCTTTGCGAAACGTGTCCGTTGCTTCATGGGACCATGGATGAGACCATGATGCAACACTTTGTACCAAAATTTGCCAAAATTTTGGCACAGTAAGCCAAATAAAAGTTGGTCTAGAAAGCTAAACAAGTCTAAAGCTGCACCAAATTTATCGATCAGCATGAGCCACTGTGATAAATCTAGCACGTTTTTAGACAGCCTGCCTAAGTTATAATGTCTAACTTTTAGACATCAATAATAAATGGGACCAGTGTGTATCACCTGATTTAGGGTTCTCCTTCCTTCCATATGTTAACTATTAACCATATGCATTAATTTGTTTTTGAATGCTATTACATTGCCTAGTCTTAACTTTAACTGCATTGGAGGCTTCATATGATCTGTTGAGATATATATCTGTTGAGTATTTTAATATGTAGATTTGTATCCGAGCATACATGCAATGAATGCAACTGTTTATTTTAATATTTTTTATTAAAATGACTTTATTACATGCACAATAGGTAACACCTGAAAGTGCAATACGTATCATAAGTTATATACAGTCAATTGTCAAAGAGAACTTTGATCACACAGAAACTGGAAGAAATGTACTACAGAAGAAATTAGTAGAAAACATTATTTTTTTAATATCGAGTGCTATGGAGGTACATTCCAAATTGCCTAAACTAAAAAACATATTTGAGGATGGAGTGGAATGTATAAATGAATTGATGTTGGTAAGTTCTATAAAGTGTATATACACTGTTATCGGAAGTGATTTTTTTTGTAATTGCATAATAATTAAGGGTTATGACTAGAGATGAGCGAATTTCTCAAAAATTAGATTTGGCGAATTTTTTGCAAAAAATAATTTTGTCCCAAATTTATTCACGGCAAATCGCATTAAAAAACAACTATTTCCTGGCTATGGAGAACATAGAACTTTGTGCCATGCTGAAATATGCATAGGGAGCGTGGTTTAGTATTGAAACAATGCTGTGTTTTAGTATGACACTCAGATGACAGGCGCCGCTCTTAGAATCGCTTCACACTTCACTTCTCTGGGCAGTTACGGAGGCAAAACTGACCAAATAACTGAGGTGGGAACGCAGCCTGACAAGATAAAGTCAGCACCAGCTAGAAAGAACCGAGCTGAGGTCCAAGATCCTACTATAGCGTCAAAGAACGCAATAGTAGGTTCCTGAAGCAGGCAAATGTCGCAGAACAGTAAGAGGACATCACAGCAGGGGTTACTCGGTGAGGCCAGAGCTACTGGCATCATCTAGCGGCCGTGTGTTGACCACCAAGCCAACGGTTCTTGAATGGTTGACTATGTCATCCACTTTCTCCCAGATGACATCTGACAAACCCGGCCAAGAGTCGGTGGTTTCGTCAGACACAACCCTTAGTTGGCATTACCCGCGAGCAGGTCAGAGGTCCTCACCTGTCCTCAACCCACCTGTCCGGTTCGGTTCCCACAGCCAGAGAACTACTATGTGCTGTGGACTCTGCGCCACTATACAGCGAGAACAAACTATTTGAGGACAGTGGGCAGCAAAGAGGTGGGGCAGACATTCGCTGCTTCTTGCAGTAGGTGGGCAAGTAGTGATGAGGAGAGTGGAATGGAGAATTATGTTGTGAGTGGTCAGGCTCTGTACAATGAGACCGTTGAGGAGGACAGAAGTGACGGGCAAACACTAATAGATGTAGCCAATCCCACTTGGGAGCCGGGTGAAGCAAGGGCTTCATCATCATCGGGAGAAGAGGGCAGCAGCTTGCACATCAGGCAGTGGCGCAGCCAGCAAGTCAGTAGTGTGGCTGGGAGTCAGCAGCGTGGCAGCAGTGCGAGGTCGTGAGCCAAACGGCCATGGGTTAGACCACCCGCTTTGCAGGTCCCAGAAAGTAGCGGCACAGTGGCCCACCGAGGCAGTGGCAGTAGCAATTAGTCAGTGCGGAGCATTCGTGGTAAAATCACCTACTCAGCGGTGTGGCAGTTTTTTGCCAAGACACCAGAGGAGGTGAACATGAGTATATGTAGAATCTGTGGGCAGAAAGTGAAGCGTGGCCAGAGATCTAACGTTGGCACCACGGGCCTGCGTCAACATATACAGCGTCACCATCCAGTGGCCTGGGTGTATCAGATGTGGTGGTCCATCCTGCCGCAGCAGCACCCAGTGGCACGCATCCCATTTCAGGCAGTCAGGGCTCCTCCACCTCTACAGAAGGGAGTTGTCTGTCTTTCCCATCATCTACCGGTCCAGATGATCCTGCTCCTCGCCACTCGTGGCGCCAGCAGTTGTTCACCGAGATGATTGCCAAGAGATAGCAGTATGCATCTAGCTATCCTAAGATACAGAAGCTGACCGTGCTCCTGTCCAAGTTGCTGGTACTGCAGTCCCTTCCTTTTCAAGTGGTGGACTCTGCACCGTTCAGAGAACTGATGGCTTGTGCCGAGCCTAGGCGGAGAGTCATTTTTTGAAAAGGCAGTACCAGACCTGTCGTGTCTTCCGAAGTGCGTGGACGTGTGGAGCTGTAACTACGGTCAGGGACAGTACATGTCGTTTATGGCCTACTGGGTGAATTTGCTTCCTGCCCAGCTACACCAGCAACTTGGACAGGAGATGCTGCTTTCCCCTCCACGTTGTCAAATTGCTGATCCTTTACCAATGTCCGCTTCCTCCTCCTCCACCACCTCAGCCTCCACTACATCGACAAGTCTTAGTGCTCCTCCAGCATACCACATGTGCAGGGCATGGCAGTGTCACGCAGCTCTACACCTGGTTTTCCTGTGCAAACAAAGTCACACAGGGGAGGAACTGCTCCATGTCATGAGACAAAATCGATTCCTGGCTTTCTCCTTAACAACTAAAAATCGGAACCATGGTGGCAGACAATGGAAAGAGCATGGGGGTACCCCTGTCCCGAGGAGTGCTAAAGCCTGCGCCATGCAAAGAGTTCTAAAAATGGCCGGGGAATTTTGCATGAATTTCGCCATTTCAAACCCCAAAAAAAACACCCTTTCCCTTGAGCTAAAACAGAGAAAAACAGAAAAAAAAATTTTTTATAAAACAGGGGATAGGCCCTTTTAATGATTTCTTGTGTTCCAAGCGGACGGGGTTTACCCCACTGTATCGGGTTTTTTGTCAATAACTTAATGAAAATTACCTTTGCCAAATGGTTAAAGGGAACCGACTAGCGGAAAGGCCCTTTAGACCAAATATTAACAAATTTGACCGGGCAGAGTAAAAAAGGGTTTTGGTTGAGGGGCCCCTTTTGGGAAATTTAGGGGAACCAAAATTTTAATAAATTTCTTTTATCCTTCAATAGGGTTTTTTGTCAAGGAGCCCCCAAAAACCCACGGGAATTTTGGGGAAGGTAATTTTTTTCCCGCTTAGAGGGGCCCCTTTAAAACCCGTATTAAATGGGACAATGGGGTTTAAATTTTGGGCAGAACTAAAAATAAATGGGATTTTTAAAAAATAACATCCTAGGTTTACCCTGTGTGGGGTTTACATACCTTATGGTAAAAAAAAAATTTGAAACAGGAAAAACCCAATGTGGATCAAAGGGATGAAAAAGAGGCAAAAAAAAAACAAAAAAAAAAGCGTTTCCCCCTAAAAAAACCCCCCCCCCCCCCCCCCCCCCCCCCCCCCCCCCCCCCGTTATACAGTCCCCCCCCCCCCGCCCCCCCCCCCCGGAGGGCATTTGAAGGGCACTAAAAGCTATAGGGAAAAAATAAAGTGTGTAAAAAAAGAAAAGGGAAGCAAAGCTGGAGAAGGAGAGACTTTAATTCCCTAGGAAAGTAAAACAAACCCCCAAAATATTTTTTTTTATTTTAAATATTTAAAAAAAAATTAAAAAAGGAAAATTTTGGGCCCTTTTTAAAAATTTTCTGAGGGAGGGACAGTAGAGGGCGAGGGGAAAAAAAAAAAAGTTTTAAAACTTTTTTTTTCCACTGTATTTACCGGGAGGATGACCCCTGTTGAACGAGGGGATGTGGTAAACCCCAATTAAAAAGTTTCTTGTCTAACCCGGGAAAGGGAAGTGCAGCTCTTTCCTTAGGAAAAATTAAATAGACAAACCCCCGGCCCAGATGGCATACCCCCAGTGCCCTAAGAGGTTAAGTGATGTCAAAATTTGGCCCCCAAATTTTTAAATTATTCTGGACTTTTAAATTTAACGGGGTATGTCCCAAAGGATTGGCGCTTTGAAATTTGGGGGTCCCAAATATTCAAAAAGGGGTCAAAAAGGTTGGGAAACTATGGGCCCCGGGAAAGGTTTTCCCTTGTTGTAGGTAAATGTTTAAATTTGGGTTTTTCTCGAGAGGGTTTTCCGGGAGTTTCTCACGAAATTAAATTTTATAACGCGTTCCAGATGGGTTCATAAAGGGGTGGGTACTTTTCAGCTAATTCATCGGGTTTAGGGAGGGGGTCAGTGTAGACGGGTTTGGGGTGAGGCCTGGGTTTTCATTTTATCTGGGATTTTTCTAAAGCTTTTGATAGGGGTGCAACAAAAAAAGGGGGGGTAAAAAAAATGAGAATGCTTGGACTGGGGGAAAATGTGTGCAATTTGGGAAAGTAACTGGCTCACTGATAGAAAAAAAAGGGTAGAAATTTTAAGGGTTTACATATTTCAGACTGGGATGGGCCGGTTACTAGTGGGGGTCCCACAAGGGGTCAGAAATTTGGGCCCTATCCTTTTTTAACTTTTTCTTTAGTGTTCTTACACGGGGAAATTTACACAGTAGAATATCGATTTTTGAAGACGAAAATAAGTCTGTAAAGAAAATAAACCCAAAATAGAGGTTTAATAGGTTATTAAAAAAGGGATTGGATAAGTTGGAGGCTGGGGGGGAAAAGGGAAGTTTAGGTTTAACACTGATAAATGAAAGGTTTGCACATGGGGAAGAGAAATCCATTACATGATTACATGTTTAAATGGAAAAAACTGGGAAAAAGTGACATGGGGAAGGACTTGGGAACCCTTTGGGGGAAACAGTAAATTAATTGTAGCACCCAAGTGTCAGGCAGCAGACCCCAAAGCAAAATAGGAACAGGGGGTTTTTTTTTTAAAAAAGGGGCATAGATGCACTGATGAAAAAATTTTTATTCCCCCCATTATAAAAGTTTTGGGTTCCCCCCACACGGGAAATTTATTGTGTAAAATTTTTGGGCCCCCAGTGCAAGGAAAAACATTGTAGGGGTTTGAACAGGTACAAAGGCGGGCAAAAAAAATAAAAAAAAGACTGGGTGGACTACGACCGGGAAATTTTTGGAAGATTAGGGTTATTTAGTTTAGAAAAAAGGGGGGTTTGGGGGGGGGGGACATAATAAATATGTTTAAATACATAAAAGGTAATTATAGAGATTTTCCCCCAAGATTTATTTAAAACACAGGCTGTTTTAGAACAAGGGGGCATCCTTTAGTTTTGGGAGGAACAAAATTTTTAAACCAAAAACCCATAAAAAAGGGATTCTTTACTGTAAGAGCATGAGACTAGGGGAATTCTCTGCCAGAGGGACGGGTCATGGTGAATTCAAAAACCCGGGATTCAAAAAGGGTTTGGATGAAATTTTTGGGGGCGTAATAATTTTAAAAAGTTTTTTAGTGACTAGGATTCAGGGGAAAGGGGGCATTGATCCCCGGGATTTTTTGTTTTCCAGATTTTGGGGTCAGGAAAGGGGAAATTTTTTCCCCAAAAAAAAGGAAAAATTTTGGGTTTACCCCATTGGGGGTTTTTGCCTTCCTTTGGTTTAAACCCCCTTAGCAAAAAACAGGGTGAACTAGATGGCGACTTGTTTTTTTTTTAGCCTTACAAAATATGAAACTTGAAAAAGTTTAATTTTGGGGTTTTAGTCCGTGGGGAGTAAAGCGTGACAAAAATTTCCCTTTGTGGGCTCTTTTAGGAGGCCATGTTATTTGTCATTCGCAAGGGGCTACCGGTTAAAAAAGTAATTTCCCCTGCTTTATGTCCTGGAATAGATTTTGAAAAAACTGTCTGTTCAGGGGACTGGAAACGGGGGGCAAAATACATTCCGGGCCCTTTTAGTTTGGGTTGGGGGGCCCAAAGGGGAGCCCGTGAAGGGGGTTTGGAAAAGGGGAAAAAAGGGAAAAGGGGAAAAACAGGGGAGAGGTGAATAGTCGGGCAGCCGAGTTAAGGTGGATTGAAGGGGGCAAGGGGGCTAAATGGGGGGCCCCAAAAGGGGGGATGTTTCAATAGCTAGGCATGAGTTGGGTGAGAGCATGGGATAAGCATTTTTTTGCTTGCAAAGTGAAGGGAAAGGTGGATTCAGGAGGTATTTTTCAGGTGGAAAGGGAAGGGTAAAGGGGTTTTGGGTTTTGCGTTTGAAAGGCCCGATTGGAGTCCAAAAAGGGTTTTCCCAGGGCAGCGGACTTGCGGAGCCGTCGGGGGAGAGTGCAGCCATTGATAGTGGGTAGAGAGTTTTATCTTGGGAAAATAGTCCATCCCCTTGGGAGGGGGCTGACCGGGGGGTTCCCCTTTGCGCTCACGTTTCCTTTTTCCACGGCGCTATGGGGGGTTGGGGTTTTAGGAGCGTATCAGGTCCTTTATCAGCAAACCCGGTTTTGGAGTTGTTGGGTTTTGGGAGCTTTCTTCCTCCCCTAGAGAGGAAAGGGACCCCCCCAACCCGCAGCAAAACCTGGAGCAGGGCCCCCCAACCCGGGGTTCTTTGGTACCTGCCTCAGCTACTATTTTTGATGCTGCCCCCCGCCTGATGCCACTTTTCTTTCTGCCAGCTCCTCCTTCTTCCACCCCCCCATCTTTACCAGGGGACTGGTATTGCCCCCACCCCCCACCCTTCACTGGGGCCCTTATGTAGCCTTCTGAAAGGGTGCTGCAAATTCAAACCCCTCAGGTCCCCCTCATGTGCTGCTGCTGTCACCTAGGCTATGTCATCATGTCACTCTCTGGGGGTTGTTGCTGCTGTTGCCGCCCCCTCCCCCATTATGTCACCCAGCTGCCGCCACCCCAAAAATTTTGACTTTTTTCCACTCTCCGGCCCGATATGCTGCTGTTGCTACCGCCACCTTTAAAACTGTGTTTAATTTTGCCAATCGGGCCCAATCATGTTACTCACCTCCACAATTGGGTTAAATTTTGCCCCCTCTATGGCCTACTCTTGTGCTGCCAAAATTTTACAAAACTGTGTGCCCCTCTGTGGGCCCACTCTGCTTTCCAACTGACCACTCTCACCCCGTTTGGGTTTTTTAATGCTGTTTTCCCCCCTCCAACTCTATAGTTGCCCCTATGTTTGGTTTTCCCCCTTTTTTTAATCTGTCAGAAGGAAAAGAAAAGGGAAAAAAAAAACGAATTTTTTGTCTTTGGAGAAGCCGTAAGGCAGTAGGCATTTGGGTTTTTTGTTTGATAGGATTGTTGATGTTTAGGTAGCCCCCGGAAAAAAAATTTTAAAAATGTTAAAAAATTCCCTTTTTTTCTTATTATTTTTTTTTATCAACTCCCGTTTTTTTTGGCTTTAGCCCTGGGTTGATTATTGGGGCCCATTTAAAGGGACACTGAAGGATTAAAGGAAAAGGGGAAAATGATTAGTGATGTCAATGCAAAAATTTTTTGAAGAAAAATTCCCCTCTTTTTGGGTTTTGGGTTTTTCCAATTTTTTCAGGTTTTTAAATTGAATCACCCCAATAAAATGAAAAAATTAAATGTTTGCCACAGTAGCAATATCCCCAAAAGATAAAATGGCGGATTTGAATTTTGTGTAGGGGATAAAAACCCCAAACACGGTTTTGGGCAAGAAATTTTTCACAAAAAATGGATAATTTAAAATCTTGGCCCCAGAATGAAAAAACCCTAGAAACTGGGAAATTGATGGTTTTCAAAGGATTATTGGGGGAAAAAAAATAACACACCCTGGATTTGACTCTGAAAAACCCCCCAAACGAGGAAAAGTAATCTTCGGCACAGGGCTAAAATACCCTACAGAATTTTAAACGTGATGGATGTCAGGCGTGATGGGGCAGAAATACACACCCCGGATTTGACTCAGAAATTTCCCCACAAACAGTGGATAAATTTTCCCCTTTGGGGACCAAATTTAAAAACCTCAGAAAGAACGTGATGGATTTCGGTGTGTTTGGGGGGAGAAATAACACCCTGGATTTGACTCGAATAACCCCCCAAAAAAAGGAAAATGAAATCTTGGGGAAAAAAAAAAATACCCTTACAGAAGAAGTGAATGTTTCAGGCGTGGGATGGGGGGAGAAAAACATACCATGGATTTGGGCTCAAAATGGGCCCCCCAAAAGGGTTAATGAACTTTTTGGGCACAGATTGCAATTTTCCCAAAATAAAAAAAAGTAGTTTCAGGAACAGATGTGTATATGACAACCCCCACTTGTGAAGGTCTTTCCCCCAGTACTCAACAAATGGGGAAATATTTTGCCCCCAGGGTGCAATGTAGGCTGTTTCAGCCAGTGCTTTGCATAGGAGGGCAAAGTTGAGAAGTGGCAGAATTTAAGGTGGCTGCCCTTTATGTCTGTGATGTCACAGAACCTTGTGGCTGTTTGCGCATGTTGCAAAATGTCATTGAGGGGTTCTATTCTTCCTCCCAAAATTTTTTTCGGCCCCCTGTCAAAAATGTGCTCGCGGCCAAATTTTTGCTTCGTTCCGCAAAATCGCCATGAACTTTGCTTCGATTTGAAACAAAATTTTTCCCGGAAAAATTTTAAAAAGATTTCCCCTTCGTTAGAAACGATTCGCCCAAACCCCAGTTATGGGCAAATTTGGGATTGTTAGTAACACAATAGCCCAATGTAATTTTTTAAAGGGGGTTCTACCTTTAAGGCATTTTATGGGCCCAGTTTGTCCTTTTAAACTTTCGTGTGTTAAAAAATTGATGTTTTATGATTAGATTGGGAAAGCCTTTTATGTCATAAACCTTTCCCCCCCCGTGTGCTCACTCTAGTGAAATGTGTTTTACCACAAAGTAAAATTAATGTGGGAAGCTTGCAAATTAAATAATTAACATTTTCACCTTTCATTTTTATTAAAAATTATGTGCCATTTTTGTTTTAGCTGCTACTTTAGTGATCCATAGTGTACAGCTTGTCTGTAAGGGATATGACCAGTGACGAGAGCTCCTCAGTCCTGGCTTCACATCCCTCTCCTCTCCAGCAGTTATTGTCAGTCTCTTTCCTGCTTTGTAATCACACACACTCACTGCTGAGTGAGTGTTCAACCCCAGGTGCTGTCATCCTACTCCAGTCCTCTGTACTCTTTAGTAATTAGTCAAGCAGTGTAAATAAATAAAAAGAAACCTCAATAAGGTACGTGCATTGAAAAGAAAAAAAAAATCACGAATGGTTCCTGCAGGGATTTGAACCTAGGACCCCTGTGCTGATAGGCTAAAGACTCAGCTGCATTGTAGCTACTCGCATATACAGAGTTTTGTTTGACTAGAGTGAGCACAGTGTATGGAATGGGATGGTGATATCAAGCCTGCTGGGTCACTTGATATGCAGTTCAAACAAATCATACACATTCCTATTTGAACACACTGAAAACTAAAGCAGGACAATCCAGGCATGAAATGCCTTTGTGGTAAAACCCCTTTAAATAAAGGTCTGTTTATGTACAGAGCTGTGAGTAGCTACAATGTAGCTGCGTAATTAGTACTTCTGCCTTTCAGCATAGGGGTCCTAGGTTCAAATTGCTGCAGGAACCAAATGAGGATTTTTGTTCCTCAGTACACATACTTTATTGAGGTTTCTTTTTTCCTTTTATTTATTTGCACTAATTTACTATGTCACGTACACACTCACCAGCACGTGACTGGGGGGCCACTGTAATGGGGTAGATTTATCTCCACTTGCGCTCACCTCTCAATCAGGTAGCGAATCAAGCATAAATCGCACCACAAGACAGTTCCAGCACCCCCAAAAATATACGCTGCCACCACCTTCCTTCAAAAATCAACAAGGAATCAGCCGGAAGGAATCTGATTCCTAACAAATATTCTAAAAAACACGTAAAAAAATGCTTACCGGGTCACCTCACTGCTCTCCAGCAGCTACAAAAAAAACACTCCTTCAAGGAAATGGATCCGTACAGCGACAAGAACTAAACTTATTACTTGTAACTTTAATAATAGAAGGTACAATGCTTACATAAACAAAATACACTCACAATGACTATGACATACGCATCAATACAGTTATGAAAATAAAATTGATAAAACTTAGAAAGATTTTACACTTACAGATGTTTCAGCTTTCAGATCCAAGGGGTTTGGATAAAGAAAAATGGAACACAGCTCAATCAGCAATTGAACCCCAGGCTATGAACACAGATTTGAGTCTGGCCAGGTGTTTTATAGGCCCAAAACTCTGTCCAGGTTTCCCCTCCTCTCTCATATTTGGCTACTCTTTTACTGGCTGAAAATATAATGAGGTGGGTGGACTTTGGTTGTCTTATAAGGGTTGTTGCTTACTATCCCCACAAGATGGCAATCACGGACTGCGCTTCTGCTGTGGACCGATCAATGACCTCTGCACTGTTATGCCTAATGATTTTATTGTTGGGGGGTCATAGGTCATCAGGTATTCTGGACAGCTTGCATATACAACTTTGGCCATAAATGAATAAAACCCATGTTATCTAAACATTTGAGTTAAGTAACAGTCAAAAGGCTGGGGTGAGAATCTGTAGACACAGGCTACAAAATTCCATTCCCACAGAGGGGGGGTGGTGGCTTACACTCTAAGACATGGTTTAATGACAATCCAGAATACATTTAATTTTCAGTGTACTGCATTACACCTCCCTACAGTACATACAAAAAAAAGTGAAAATTATCTGATAAAAATGTGAAAAACCTATTTTGGTTTAAAAAAAAGTACAGCAGATGTCAGATCAATAACCCAACAAATCAAAGAGTTTTAATATATTAATCTAAAGCGCACTACATTGCTCAACTGTGTCTGATTCTGAAAGCACAAAAATATCTTGGACCTGAAGCGGTAAAAAATGTTTTATAATTGAAGGTGGCAAGACAAGTAATTTAATAAACTTTATCGTTTAGTCTCCTGAAAAATCCTTTTAAAATTATGTCCAAACACTTCTTTGCGTACAGATGTGGTTAGTTGTGTAGAGAATGGATACATAGAAATTATCAATTTGGTACATGTATGGTAACTGCAACTTTGCCAACTATGTTTTCTGTCTTTGTCTCTTTGTGAGCGCAACTGAATGCAATCTTATTTATGATCTGAGTTATTTCTATTTCAAAATTATAATGTATTTATTATATATTTGTATTCTACAGTTTTTAAAAGTTAATTTAGCATTTTAATTATTGCAATTTGCAGTTTAATTGTTGAAAAGTAGTATACTAATTGTTTTCCCCTACTTTGTTCTCAGAAATTCATTACTGTAAATAAAGATCAACATTTTACAATCAGTACAAATTTCTTAGAACTTCAGACCAATGTACATGAAGATATGAATAATAACTTTGAAAAGATTGGTTCCTCAATATTTTACTTGCCGAAAATGTTAGATAATCACAACAAAAGACTGAATGGCAGTATGAACTGTTACATAAGCCAGCTGAAATCTTTTAAGAAAAATCCTTACATTTGGGCTGAATTACCCTCTGAGGTAAGAGAATGTGTGGGCAGTGGTTTATTTGTGAAAAACTGGGGCGACATGTATAAATGGGGCTGCGCCATTTTTCTGGAATGTTTCTAGCCAAAAATCCTGTCATAGCCCTGTCCAACAGATGTATGAGCAATCATATGGCAAAATCTGGCACATGCTGCCCCAGACCTGACACTTTTGTATGCGCCAATTCTGTGAGGGTTCATTCTATAAATGTGCCATGCACAATTGTGCTGCAGTGTCAGACTAATTCTCACCAATTTCATAGAGGCAAGGCTGAGACTAATTTTGGCGCATACACTCTATACACTTTACAATGGCACACATTTATAAAGTGATGTGAGACACTTTCATAGATAGTGACGAATGCTACACGAACCTACTGAGAAGTACGACTGTCAAGGCGGTGCCACTTTTCATACTTGTTTCCCTTAAGGTATGTTCAAACGGCTTACTTTGGGGTGCATTTCGCCACGTATTTCATGGCGTACTGCGCTCTAATACGAGCGAAATGCGCCCCAATCATTACGGTAATCCACAGTTATCATAGAGAACTATGGATTACGCCTCCACTACCCACTAATACAATACGATCATATTGTATGTGCGGGGAGATAAATGACATGTAATTTATTCACGGCGCAAAGTAATGCATGTCTATAGTGCCGGCGGGCTGCGGCCCCTTCCCCTCGCGTCGCGGGAGTACGCGCCGATCAGCGAGACTCCGCTAACACCCGGCGTAATTGCCGGCCGTACGGTACACCCCGCAATTAAGCCGTGTGAACTTACCCTTAGTCTTCAAAAGTAAATCTCAATGTAAAACTGTCAAAAGATCTCTAACTGCTTTAAGCACCTTCAATTTTTTTGAACCCCTTTGATCATTAATAATATTTCATTTATAGTGATTTACTGTATTATCTGAGCAAGAGTTGCGTTACAGTAGTCTATGACCTCATTGCAATAGATACCATAGGCTTTTTAACACCCACCATTGCCATTTATTACCCCGTTCTGGCTGACAGAATGGACCATCCTAACAAGACTTTGGGGGACAGGAGTGAAAACTATCTAGGTCTTAGGCCTCATTCACACGGCTTATTTCAGAACGTATTTACAACGGATTTCCGATGTAAATACTTTTCTGAAATCAGTTGAAAATCAGTTGCAAATACGTGCCACTAAGTGTGGCACGTATTTGTAACTGTTTCCCGACGATTCACCATCTACAATCATTGTAGGTGGTGAATCCCCCGGGAAATAATTGACATGTGAATTGTTTTTCCGTCCGGATTGCCGTCGTCAATCCGCCGCGGCAATCCGGAACGGAACTACCCCCGTCGTGGTGAACGAGGGGCCGTATTTTCTATTGAAATCAATAGAAAAATAGGCTGTGACTTATTTCGGAGGATTTGCCGAGGGATTGACGATCGTCAATCCGTCGGCAAATACGTTCTGAAATAAGCCGTGTGAACGAGGCCTTAGACTTTCTTTATTGCCCATAGCAGCCAATCAGAGCTTTGTTGCTGTGTCTTAAAATATTAGAATAAGATAAAACATGCTGGGAGATTAAACCTGTAATGCTTAATGAATTGTGAATTGTGGGTCAATTATGTTAAAATTCAGCTCTAAATCCGGTTATGACAAAGTAGTTTTAATTTACTCCTGAGGAAGCATGCGACAGCGGGCGAAACGCGTTGAGTATTTTTATTTGTTATTTACTTTTAATTTATTTTTGCCAATAAATAGTGGACATATATATATAGTCCAAGTTATCATTTTTTGGCATTCAGAATATCCCAAGCGCCTTTTTACTCTTTTTTGCATTGTTAAAGTAATTTTAATATTACAGTGTGATAAAAGCTTTGCAGCATAATCAATCCTTTTAATGCCCTTATTAAAATGTTTTAAAAATTTATATTGCTCACAAGTGGAAGTAATGTGTCTTACTGTTTACCTTCTCTTAGGTTATTGGTGATTTTATAAGCCTTAGTCTTTTTGATTGCTCAACTAGGAAAAAACTGAGTACTCGAGATATTGTAACACCAGTCAAAATGAAAATTGAGAACCAAAATCAGGTCAGATATCTCTTCTCTCTGATAACCATGATTGAACTTTAGTTGTGCAAAATGTGCAAACAGTGCAAAGCCTTAAAGTGGTTGTCCAGTACCAGGAAAAGACTGTAATTGTCCTTCAAAAGTAAAATAAAAATAGTTACAAATATATCTTTCATAGCTGCACTGACAGCTATTTTCACTATCTGACATGAGCTTAAGGAAGCTCTCTGCTGTGTCAGAATGCAGTTATTGATTACAGATAAATCTCACCTTTCAAGACAACATGACACTGAGATCAGGCTATTGATGCAGTTCTGAAAAATAAAGCTTATTCGTACATTGCTTTTACTTTTCATGCCATTGGACAACCCTTTTGTTATGTTTTTGTATGGTGGTTGTAATGTTTACCTCCTCCCTGCTGTTGCTACTCTGGCAGTTACTGCTTCCCTCTTGACCGCCTTTCCTAACATGCTATGGTTGTGGATGCATTTCCACTGTATCTCCCTAGTATGACTAAAGTCCAATGATCGAAACATCAGGATCTCTGTCATTTTCTATGTAAATATCAAAAATCCATTTGCATGTGGAGCTCGCTTTTTATTCTTCATACTGTATATTTTGCCTTTACCTAATCAGAATTTATTTATGCGGTGTGCTGTTGTTCTGCTTACCATATGCTTATTGTCCTTTAACAAGCAACCACCCTAGACAACAACAGTGTGCCGTACTTCTTCCTCAATTATGTGATAACTACTTCCTTGTCATACATAGGAAATACCTTCCCAGCCAGTCACTGGCTAAGACAAAATCATTAAAATGTATATACATATATCTATACGTATCTATCTATCTATCTATCTATCTATCTATCTATCTATCTATATCTACTAGTGATGAGCGATTGCGTCGACTATCGTCATCGGGTCGATAGTCGATATAGTCAATTATCATGCCGATATCCGATAGTCGATAATAGATTATCGCCGATGACCATTAAAGTCTATGGGAGAGTAACAACACCTTCATTCTTACACCCAAACAGGGCTGGAGAAGCTGGAATTAACATCCACAACAGTCAAATGGATACATGCTACATCTTAGGCAACACACTTATGTTATAAAAGTCACAGAAAAAAAGTCACAGACCATTCACTATCCCTGTCTTGTACCACAGCATGACCCTTAAACCTGCATGACCCACAAATTAAAAAGTGCCAGAAGGCAGTATTATTTGAACCATCATTTTAGTTTCACTGGACATTGATTATCCATGTCCTGGGCCACAGCATGAGCCCCGAACCTGCATGACCCCCAGATTAAAAAAGTGCCAGAAAAAGGAGTCTTTGAAACACCATTTTAGTTGAACTGGACATTGACTATATCTGTCCTGGACCGCAGTATGACCATTAAACCTGTCTGACCCACAGATTAAAAAGTGCCGGAAAAAGGAGTCTTTCAACCACCATTTCAGTTAAACTGGACATTGACTATCCATGTCCTGGACTGCAGCATGACCCAAAAACCCGCACAGGTGCCCTTATGGACCATCAGCAGAAAGTTTCTCAATAAAAAATAAACAATATTAAAAACAACTCGTTTTCCATTGCTGCTGCTGCTAGAGCTACTTGCCATTCTACTGGTGACATTGTTCCACCGTGACATCAGAATGTGAAGCAAACGAAACAGATGTCCCCAGTAGGTCAACGAGGCCTGTCTGAAAATCCTGCATTCTACTGTCAAGTGAGTTGAAAGAAATTACTGATCAAGGCAGGTGAGGCTATAAACAGGGATCACGCAGGTTCAGCTAGCAGGGTCGGAGTGGCCGTGACTGGGAGGACGAAGAGGTAAGACTGCTGGATTGAAGTTGCATTAACCACTCAAGAACAGATTGGCGACGCTGTTCGTTACTGAGATTCACAGGGCCCTGACCCAGCGATGACAGGCCTGACGGTCCTGCAACCGACGATCCGCTGGCTTCCGTGTTGTCGCCAGCACTGGAAGGAGCACCTTCTCTCGTACTATGTTCTACACACCTCTTTGCTCGCTTACCACCCGCATTTCACTCCATGTTCAGAAAGATAAAAATTTAAGAAGGTATGAAAGAGTTTTTGACAGTCTCTTATTAAAAGACGGCATATCACAGCTTTTCTTAAATCCCTCTAATTTCCTACAGCCAACTATGATTAGAAACTGAAATGTTTCTAGCGAATACCTGTGAAATGCGGTCTGGTGGAAGAACCGTAAGACAAAATCAACAGTTTTCAACAAAATATCATACAAGTGCGCTATCTGCGCCAAACTGAGATTCAACGAGCGCAATAAAACTATTCAGAAGTTACACGGATGAGAAATTGCGTTTTTTGCAGCAATGACAAACGAGAACAGTCGTACAACGTGGCTATTTGAAAAAAACTAGGGCTGCACCATGTGCAATACAGCTATTTAAAAGTTATACGGATAACAAATGGTGGTTTTTGCACCAATGAAATACACCAACAGTAGCTACGAAATTTCTGTATACAAATTTAAGTACAAGGTGGCTATTTGAAAAAAAAACTGGGGCAACCAAAGTGCAATACAGCTATTTAAATGTTATACGGATAAGAGAAGGAGGTTTTTGCACCAATGAAATATACCTGCAATTACTAGCAAATTTCTGTATCCTAATCTAAGAAACAAGATGGGTCTTTGAACAAAACTGGGCTGCGCCAAAGTGAAAAACACCAAAATTAAATTGTGTACGATAATAAAAGGGGGTTTTTTGCATCTATGAAATACACCTGCAATTACTAGCAAATTACTTTTATCGTAAATAAGTACAAGATGGCTCCTTGAACAAAACTCGCTGCGCCAAAGTGAAACACACCTAATTAAATTGTGTACGGATAATAAAAGGTGGTTTTTGCACCTATGAAATACACCTGCAATTACTAGAAAATTTCTGTATCGTAATATAAGTACAAGAGGGTCTTTGAACAAAACTGGGCTGCGCCAAAGTGAAAAAAACCTAATAAAATTGTGTACGGATAAAAAAAGGTGGTTTTTGCACCTATGAAATTACACCTGAAAATTACTAGCAAATTACTGAAACGTAATATAAGTACAAGATGGCTCCTTGAACAAAACTCTGCAGCGCCAAAGTAAAAAACACCTAATTAAATTGTGTAGGGATAATAAAAGGTGGTTTTGCACCTATAAAATTTATACCTGCAGTTACTAGAAAATTTCTGTTTCATAATGTAAGTACAAGGTTGGTCTTCGAACAAAACTGGGCTGCACAAAATAAAAGGTACTATTTTCACCTCAGGTGCGAGGTGTGCGGCCAAAACTGGTAAAAAAAAGCCATTTCAATGCAGGTTCAAAGCAGAGTCTGGGGTGCACAATATCACTCTCCTTTTAAAAGCCTGCCTGTCTGTCTGTGTTCATCCGCACCCCCCACCCCCCCCCCCCTCCCCCCACCCCCCACGGCTGTACAGCGCTAGATGCTTCTTTAAAAGTCTCAGCCTAACTAACTAAAAAACTGAAATTCTCTAATCTACCTATGTTCTAATGTTCACAGTTAAAAGCATAGTTGTCTGTGTGAACAAAGAGACTGTGTTCCCCTGAGCTGAGCTGAGCTGTATTGAGGAGAGATCTAACACATGTCCTGCTCTAATGAGACGCAATGACACACTGACGCTGAACAAGAAGGGCTGTTCTATGCAAAACGAGGTCATGTGATTTTTCCAGCCAATGACAACCATACACATCACAGTCATGACATCGCACCCCAGCCCCCCTGCTGTATGCTCAAACGATTTGCTGGCCACAAAATGACGGGAAGCGCCGAAAAGGGCGCATAGAAAAATTTAGCGCAGATTCCCCCCAAATATCGCGTGATCGGAAATTTCGATAACCAAAAAAACCGGGCCCGATTTAAATTTTTGCCCTAATATCTCCCTTTTCAAACCTACTAACATGAATAAAAATTAGATGATAGTAGATAGATAGATGAAGATAATGATAGAAAATTTAATAATAGATAGATAAAAATTCTTTTTGACACACAGTTGGGGTGATTTGGACAAGGGGGGCCAATTGAATTTAATGAGTGTAGATTTGTGTCATGCAAATTACTGATGTGATATGTTTTGCCTCCATGTACACATTTATTATTTTACAGAAGGGAAACTTTAAAAGACCATATATTTAAAATATCGAAAAACAAAAAAAAATTTTCCCACCATTCAAAATGACCCTAAGAACAAGCAATCCGCTCTGAAGATAACAGTTAGCTTCTTCAAGCTCGAAACAAGGGCTTTTCCTGTATTGCTTTTAATCAGGTATGTTTACACTTTTATATATATTTAGAATAATGTATCATTAATTATAACAATATTACCACTACTGTGTAATTTTTAACACTGTTGAATTTAAAAATGTTCAAAAACATAGGGCCACATGTATGAAAGCTGTCTAGGTCTAAAACTCACTTTGTTTTACATAGCAACTAATCAGAGTGCCCCTCTCATTTTTCCAGAGCAATATATGAAATGAAAAGGGCTCTCTGACTGGTTGCTATAGGCATCAAAGTGAGTTTTAGACCTATACAGTTTTCATACATGTGGCCCATAGTTTCTTCAACTGACACAAATCAGCATATAGGGGGGACATGTATGGAGACTGCTTAGGTCTAAGACTCTTTTTTGTTGCCCATAGCAACCAATCAGCTCCACTTTCATTTCATATAGTGCTCTGAAAGCGAGCTCTGATTGGTTACTATGGGCAAGAAAGTCTTATACCTAGACATTTTCATACATGTGGGCCAAAGTGTTTTCTTATCCATGTATTAATAATATGTTTCATATATTATAATTATTGTTGCTATTATTATATGTTAGTGATGCCTACAATATATTTATCAAGACCGATAAAAAATAGCAGTTATAGTCAATTATAATTCTCCTTAAAATTGTGCATTTAATGTAGCATATATATCCATTTTTGCTACTACAAAGTGCTGTAAAAAGTCTAGCAGATGATAGTAATGTGCAGATGATCCTGTTTTTACCATGTAAGTTGATCTTATGTTAAAGGGGTTGACTAATGAATAGAACTACTTTCTATATGTCTTAGTTGGGAATATGGAAATTATACAGTGTTACATGAGAGTTCAGAGTCCATCTTGTAATTCTGTGGATGTGGGTGATTCTTTAGAGGTGCATAGCATATTCAGCTTCTACCCTGACAAGTACGGGAGAGCTAATCTTTATTAAACAAAAGCTACAGGTGCTGTGAGCACTGTACATACCTTAGTGTCCTTAGCTTGAACAGATGCTAATCTTGTTACAGTTAATTACTTTTTCTCTGGCGCTTAGTACTGTCAGTCCAACCACGGGGGTGACGTCACTCCCTGGTCTCTGCTCTGTCAGCTAATCAGATAACAGACATCTGTCTGCTATGCAATTCACCATAGCAACCTGTGTGCACTCAAAAGCACATAAAAAAGCTCTTATCTCATGACTAAGGAAAAATCAAAAAAGCAATATATTTAGAAAATGTCTTTAAGTAACAGTCCCTCCATGTTAAGAGATAATCTTTGTAGTGACAAAACCTTTTTCAATTCACTTCACCTCAAATAAGTTCTATCCACAGAAGTGCACACAAAAACAGAATAAATCTGTTATTAAACAATTGTCTTTGCACATGTTTTACTGTCATTCAATACCTTCTGTAGCAATTTGTATACGAAAATGTAGCTATGTATGCTATTTTTACTTTAAATTTGTTTAATTCATTTGTATCTTAGATGAGATTTTCTATACATTTGTTTGTGCTTTTTTTAAATTGAATACACTTTAATATTTCTGACTGTAACTAACAGCCAAATATTTGTTTTTTAATACTAAACAAACTTAAACTACAGTTTTTATAACGTTATACTTATTTGAAAAGTTGCAAAAAACAAATTTTTACATACCGTAATATGTATACAAAGATGCAACTACAGTGTGCCACTGTTTCCGATGGGGATACGCATAGGGCATGTCTTTACATACGAAGATTACAATTCTGCATTGTATAAAAAAAAATATGTTTCTGTTTATGTGTATGTCCTGTTTGTGTGGGAACCATGTTTCGGAACCTAATTGGAGATCTAAAAAATCTTAGAAAAATTGTGAATGTTGTTGTGGGCTGTAGCCCAAGATATGTAAAATATATGTAAAAAAAAGATTAATATTTATACAGTGCAATATATGTAATACTATACTAGTAGAAGTACTATAGATTTAAAATTGTACTTAAAATTGAGAAACAGAATATACAGCATACTTCTTGAATGTCACATTTACCTTTTTTTTGTGTGCGCAGACATTCCAAGAAACCGTCTCCATCTAGCTTTCACATAAAGGAAATCCACGCTTTAGAGAAAATTTCAACTCAGATATTTGTTCCTGCAGAATCTGTGAGAGGTTTGTTATTTATCATTTCAAATTGATATTGAGCTGTCCCTAGAGAGAGAGTTTTGCAGCATGTCACACACTATTATTGCTCTAATTATTGTAAGTTTTACTCCATTAGAGTTCATCATCATTAGTTGACCTTCTATAATTTGCTATTTTAGTACATTGACTTGAGTATCCTAGCATACATCATTAAACTTGTTTAGAAAAAAATTGTTTGAGCTGTTGTGAAACTGTTTTTGTTTTAAAGTTATAGAATTAGTTAGTCAAATATATTAGAAATGTATATGGTTTCTTATAATTTAAATGAATGCTAACATAGGAAAATATCTACTTAATATGTAGTAATAAAGGGTATAGGCAGGTTCATACTGCATTAAGATTTACTCTAAAACACTGTGGCATTATTTGCACCTAGACAGAAACCTGTCATTAAAAGGGGTTGTCTTACAATACTGTTTCACAGAAGCACAGTCAGCTTCAGACTTACAATTCCTTGTTAGGCTGTTGGTGGTTCTACAGCAGTGATAAACATATCAGCTCTACTATTCCTAGCTATTACTGACAGTGAAATGAGTCCTGGAAGCTTATAATTTGTAGTGCACAAGGATACAGAGCTTTAAGGGTTAAACCTTGTCATTTAAGTTAGGTAAACAAGCTCCTGTGCTGGAGATAAGACTCAGCATGAAGTGACTCACCATGGTTGGACAGCAGCTTGTGGAGCAATCAGATAATAGAGAGCAGAGATAGGTGGTTGGTAACCAAGAGAAACTTGTGGACACTAACAGAAGATAAAATCTTTAACTTCTGAACAACGCAAAATCAAAACAGTAATTTATGTGGAACAGTCTTCATTTATCTTTCCCTCCATTTTGAAAGCTAATCATTATGATGAGAAAACCCTTTTAAAGCCTGATCAAGAGAATGTTCTGTCACTAGAGGAGCATCCAAGATGGTTTCTTTGACTGGTACTGGAAAGATAGTTCAAACTTAAATTTTTCATAGAGATTATTACATCTAGGTTATATGTAGTCCATCATGGTTTTATTAAAACCCTGTCCAAAATGCTCTCAGGTGCATGGCTCTTTTCTCCACTGTTTGTGGGACTGCCCTGGAGAAGGCAGTTATTTTGTGTCCTTAATCCAGACAGTAAAGTGATATGGAAAACCAAATCTTTTTTTCTTCTATACAGTATCTTTGCAAATTGGTGGTTTCTTGGAATTCAATAAGGTCAACTTTTCTGGTTCCTTTGCCTCTACACCTATATAGTTTGTTCTATGTTATTGTTCTATTACTGTTTGTTTTGGTGATTTGGTATCATGCTTTCCATTGGAGTTTGCAGAGTTAGTTTACAATTTTTTTGTTTACAGCTTATTGACCCATAAGGAGAAGATTTTTGTTCATTTACATTGTATATGTTCTTTTTCAAAATCTCTACAATGACCAATTTTCTAGAGGTGGAGTCTTTATCAAACTCACTTGAACTAGTTAGCTGTGGAGAATACCCTGTGCATTAGTTTATATTTTCTAGTGGAGTTGTGGCTCCTGTCACCCTCAAAAATTTAGACTCTAGTTCCACTTTACATCAATGGAACTTTGTATGATTTTATACCATGTGGATATTTGGTTGATTTTGTATGTAGTCTGACTGGTATTCTTCTTAGGATATGTCCACACGGCTTAATGCGGCACGTATAGTACGCGCCGCAATACGGCAGGTGTCTTGGAACGATGCGCTAATCAGTGCGTAATTCCAAAGCATGGGGGTGGAGGGGTTGCCAGCGGGCGGCGGCCCCATAGACATGCATTGTCATGTCATGCATTGACATGTCAAGTCTCTCCCCGCATGACGCATAATCCATAGCTCTCTATGAGAGCTATGAATTACTGTAATTGCGGCGCGCATTTCACCGCGTATTAAACGCAATACGCTGCGAAATATGTGCCATATTAAGCCGTGTGAATATACCGTTAACTATATTTAAAAGGTTGAACATAAAATTTTTAATTTGATAACAAGCAAAAAATTTGTAATGTGTGTTATAGGTGTTCTGCATGGCTTATATCTTAATTACAGAGGATTTATAAAGAAGTTTAAATCAATATTTTCTATGTGATATTTCGATATTTATGTGTGTATATAACATTACCTTTTTTTAATATAGATGCAGAATACAGTTACATGGCACTAGTAGATGCAGACTACAAAAGGCACCCCAAAAATAAATATATTTCTAATGTAATGAATTATACAGTGGATGTGCAGTGGATACAATGTCTACATTGGCATAATAAACAATGGGACTCAGAAAACTGTTCTCCTCAGAAAGGACTCACATCCTCAGTGTTTACTTGCAGGTAAGCTATTTTATGGAAGCCTGTATAGTTCTACTGTACATAAGGCAGCATTTTGGAATTTGGTATTTCATTTAGACAAATTTCCAATATCTTGTTAAGTTAGATAATGGGCTATTTCTGTAGAAATGTTGGGGTACATTTATCAGTAAATCAGTTAATTCTAAGGCAGTGTAAATTTAGACTAGACAGTCGTCAAATGAGCTACATTTATCATAGTATTGATAAATCTAGGGCATGTTTAGACAGTCTAGTCTAACTTTACAACTTCTGTTGATTGGTTTACTTTATGCTACTAGCTGAACCAAAATGGTGGCACTTTTATTGGAGCATGGTGTTGTATGTTAAGCCACGTCCCTTTCCAGTGAAGCCACAACACTTCTGCTGGACAAGGCACATAACTGTCAAACTATACCCAACACTGTGTAGACTTCAATAGAAAATCCGTGCTGTAGTTTACACAGCACAGGTTTTTTACTGAAGCCACCAGATGTCCGGTGGAAGATAGAACATGTTCTATCTGCCACCGGATACCCGTCAGATACCCGTGCAGCCCATGTACTGGAACGGCAGGACATCTGAAAAATGGCAGGGTTTTTTGGCAAAAATCCGCGGTACAGCAATGTTGAAATTCTGTTGTATTTTGAAATCTATTTTATTAAGCATGTATGCCAGTATTTTGGTGCTCATTGGGACAGAATTCTGGCACAGTTGCCATTATAAATATGCCCCATTGTCTACTAGTTTAGAAAATATTGGTTTGAGGTTAAAATCATTATGTTGTACCAATTTACTGTTTTTAAAAAGTAATAGAATCAGTGTAAATGACAAGCCCAGATTTTTTTCTGTTTTTAGCTGTACACGCCTAGGTTTGTACACCACTGCTACAAGACAAGTGTTATCACATTTTAACGTGGAAGATATCTCACAATTTTTAAGGTAAATATATATTTAAAAGTGAATGAAACCTTTTGTTGCACAATAAGCATTTTTATTTTTTATATTCATATAGCACTCTGCAAGAAACATTATATTAGCTTTAGTGTCCTCTATTTCATATTCATATTCATATTCAATTAAAGTAATTTGAGTCCCACAATTTCAGTTTGACTGGGATAGTTGGGATATTACTTACTAATTAATTGACTACACTACACAACTGTTTGTATATGTGTACAATTTGATCATGATCCTCATTGGGTTAGTGACTAATGTGGGTAATGAATCTTTTTCCAGCTCTGCAGAATATTTTGGTGTAATGCAAGATGTAACAAATAGGCAAAGAGGGCTTGCGTGGAGCTAGCAAAAGGTGGCCAACCTGTGGAGTGATAGAATGTATCAATACTAAATATTTGCCCTTTTTATTAATGCCAGTACTATCAATTTAGTGCAAATTTGTGAAAAATATCAAAAAGATTATGTGCAGATATTGATTGATATATATATATATATATATAAATATATATATATATATATATATAAATATATATATATATATAATAATAATATATAATACTTATCACAGGAACTGTTTGTTTTTTTGTTTTTTTAGCGCAACTAAAAATCTGGTACCGCCCATCATTGTTGTAATTTGCACTCTGCTGTACATTCTACTGATGTGTTTTGGTAAAATTAAGGACCAACATAAAGACCAAAAAGATGGTTTTGTGTTCCTTCAAGATTATTCTCCAAATGACCATCAGCAATATGCTATTATGGTTGATGTAGGTTTCCGATCTCGACCAAAGACCACAGCTAAGGTAATCTGAAATTAATACTGGAGTTAAATTATCATGTTTACTATCTGAACTCCTTTTTTTTTTACTTCTGGAATAAACAAGTAAAAGTGGGAAATTGGGAAAAGTGGGAAATTTATACTGTTCATATTGATAATCTAAATGTTAATAGATAATCTTCGCAGTTTAACTAGATTTGTAGTGTAGCTCTTATCTGCAGTTCACCAATCCACCATAACATTAAAACCCCTACTGAGAGAAGCGAATACCAATGACTACCTTGTAGCATTGCCACTCAAAAGTTGGGTTGTATGAGGCATTATATACACAGTAATGTTGATGTGTTGGGAGCAGAAATAAATTTGAGAGCATAAGAATTTAAGCAGTTTTGACAAGAGCCAAATTTGTGATGTTTAGAAGACTGAGTCAGTTGATATTTGAAACAACGGGTCCTGTAGAGTGTTTTCAGTATGCAATGGTTAGTACCTACTGATAGTGTTTCAAGAAAGGTATGATAACCAAGCAAGCAAAGGTTTGCCCATCTAGTCCAGTCCCACTTTAAGGCTATAGTGGCACAAATTGCTGATAAAGTTAATACTGGTTACAGTGTCGGACTGGGGGGCATAATGTACATGAAAATAATACCTGTTGATTTTTAAGCCTCTCAGACATAAATGCATGCATTTTACCACATAATACAGTGTACAAATATTATGCAGTACACTATATCAAGTGAGTCATATATCTGTCTGTCTCACACATCAGTCTGTCTTACACAGCAATCTATCATTAGGTCACCATCACATGACAGTGAATACAGCACTGATCCAACACAGAAGCAAAATAACCCCAGACATCCAGGGACTCACAGGAGACATCCTAACTGATGAGTCATTCTCTCCTTTGATGAGTCATTGTCTTCTCTCTTGAGTCGTTCTCTTCTCTCTTGAATCGTTCCTGTTCTATTTTCTTTTTCATTCGCTCCAGACCAACATGACAACTTCTCTCGGACACAACTTCACCCTTCAGAATTTAA